>NJDC01003027.1:1243983-1290029 GCA_002245475.1 Calephelis virginiensis
GGCAGAGGCACAACCAGGCACCCACAACTAGCCGAAGACACTATGTCCCATAACGTGATAGGTGGCTAGGCAACGTGGTAGGTAACGTGATTGGAAATGTGTATCCAATCCCGGGCATCATTATTTTTATTATAAAATTGAAAATATACAATTTGCAATATTTTTGTTGCCCCACCCGGGAATCGAACCCGGGACCTCAAGAAGTCAAGTCCGACGTCGGACCGCTAGACCACAGAGGCGATTATAGTATAAACAGATCATATCTATTTCTTCCGTTGTAGCCTGTAAACTTGAAATGAATAATTGATCTAACACCTCGCTGTCACAACACAGCAATGTACCAACAACATCTATGGTGTCGATAGGCAACGGTTTCCCCTTACTATCAGGAGAGACGTGTGCTTATTTGCTATATCTACTCGTATATATATAAAAGAAAGTCGGATTTGTTACAACACTTATAACTCGGGATCTGCTGGACCAAATTTCATGGTTTTTGATTCGTTGAATTTGTCTTCGCCCCGAATAGCAGAATACACCTTAAAAACAATAAAAACAAAAAAATATGAAAGATGAATCAGTCGCGATAGTTTTTTTTTATCTTATAGGAAAGCAAACAAGCAGACGGATTTCCTGATGGTAAGAAATTAACGCCGCCTAGAGACACCAAAGATGGTAATGGTGCGTTGCCAACCTGAGGCCGGGGTGCTTCCTTACCCTCCGAACCGGAACACGTCATGACGTTATGGCGGCAGGAATAGGTAAGGCGGTGGTACCAATCCGGGCGAGTCGTTGCGAAACTCTACCACCTAGTCAGATGTCACGGTGTTAGTGATGATAATCCTATGCTCGCCTTTTACGAGCTTCCTGGCAAGAAAGGCAGATGGTCTATTCTGCAAAGGATCCCGGACCAAAACGGGGCTGAAAATTGATGGAGAGGTAGCTTAGAACCGGGAGAAGGACATTAGGTACATTTTATCCCTTATAACAGCGAGGTAACAAGGAAAAACGACATTTTAATTTTTCCCACAGAAACTGAACGGGCGGAACGAAGTTCGCCGGAACAGCTAGTATCCATATAAAAAATCATTCCGCTAATAGCCTGTCTATCAATTTCGAAAATTTAGAGACTGAAGTCAAAGCGTAGTTCTCTTACTAGTCTGTGCTAATAGCCGCACACAAAGACGTCAATAGTTTTTAATCAGTCTCTAAAGGTCAATATTAAAACCTATCTGCAGATAGAAATAGGCCTTCTAAAGATTTGTTGCTAAATATATTTTTGTTAGTTCTTAAAAAACTAGCTTTTGCGAGCGTGGTTATAGGGTCCCACAGGAACATTTTTCGAGATAAAAACTATCCTATGTGTAAATCCAAGTTGATCTCTATAGATGTGCCAAATTTCATTAAAATCAGTTCAGCAGTTTTTTCATGAACTAGTAACAAACACAAATTTTCGCATTTATATTACTAGTAGGATAACAGTGGTTACCTAGTAGGTAACTGATCTAAAATAGCCCTATATTTTATTTTAGATAGGTTATTAATATTGGCTGTAAGTCGACGTTCTCAAAACAAAATTGTGACATAATGATATATTAAATATTAATTAACGTCTCTGAGTGTAGTAAGTTCTTAATTTTATACACCATTTAATCAAGCAAACCCAAATGTTTGTCGTGAAAGGTCAAAGAATAAGTACTCGGTTCTCCTGATGTTAAAAGACAACCTTGGCCTAGTCTTGGATAGAGATGACAAATAAAAAATATAAAAAACGATATGACGGCTAAATACTTTTCTAGAGATAACAGAAAATCCGAATTCTACAATCTCTGTTTCTGTTACTTATAACAGCTGTATTTAGCGAACGAGGTTAGTTACTATTTACTAATACTGATTAGAGATTACGAGTTACGAACTTGAATCAGACGAATCGGAGTATCGTATATTTCACATAGACCCTGCAAAAGGCAATTGTGACACTTCTATATAATAATAATAGCCTACATTGGTCTCACAAGAGTACGCTCTACCACCGGATCGGAATGGTCAGAAACTCAGCGGGATTGCCTTTTTTTTCTTATTTTGCAATATATATACAAATAAAGTATTACTTAGAACATTATTAATTATATTTAAAGAGATTTGTAATCCTAAACACTCATATCTGCTGCAAGTTGAGTGTCTACTGCAATATTTTTATTATTTTCGTGCCCACTACTATCGTGTTACGGTTAAAGGGCTAGGATAACACCTTTGTCTATAGGAAACATGTCAATAAAAAAAAATCTGCTTTATAGATCCAGTCTTCCAAACCATACGTAGGTTTGCTCTTTAAGTTCTTTACCTTGATGGATGTAGAGTCGAATATTGTTTGGCTAGAGACTACAATATACATTCGAATTGTTGAAATATAAACCTGCGTGACTGGACCTAAGCCGGCGTTATTTTGTTTATCCAACACAGCCACGTCGAGACACGAGTCGTGCCTCCATTCCTTCGTCATCCAACCAGTCAGCGAGATGGCGTTCCGAACAACACTCCTGCGCATATGTAAGTTATTTCCATTTATTTAAATTAAAAAGAACGTTTTTCTAGTTTTTACCTCTTAAATTTAAAGTTTAAAAGTACAATTCTGCCAATATTCAAGGTTGACAATTTGTTACAAAAAGGAGACAACCTTCGAAATGTCCTTAATTTTCTTGACAATCTTATTTCTGTTATTACACTGTTTGTATTGACATTGCAATAATAATACATTTTGCGTGTTCAGCCATTATATTTTATGATAGTATTTATGTTCTTGGAAAACTTGGACTTGGATGTGACACTTGATATGCCTTCTCAAAGATAATGATATACCTATACCGGCATAAACATTTTGGTTTAAGTAAATTAATATTAAACAGACTACGCCCGTGCAGTGAAGTTAAGCTTGGTTATGCTATCTCATTAGTACAAAGTAGTCTTTATCACATTCCAACCTTCTAGGTATCTCCATGCACACATAATGTATCATTATATACCAACCCTAGGTTGCGATGTAAAAGAAAGAAAAACAAACAGACACTTCGGATTTAAATACAATTAGTACATTTATACATAGTTTACATACATAAACCACAACAGCCCAGTATCATAATCCCTACACAAAATATGACGGAAACATCAAACAAGGTCTCTGAGAACTGTAGGGTTACTCTTGAAAAGCCGTTCATGCCTTATTGGAAATTGGAATCAGATATATCATTTTAGGTATTCTTGAACTGAACTCTTGGTAGCGAATAATTGGCACTAGGTTACTACTAAAAAAATGATTATATTTTATCGGATTCATTAAATTCTTTTGAAACTAAATGTAACTAAGCCTTTAAAACTGTGTTCAAGAATACCTAATCTGCGGCCAATTTCTAATTTGCATAAAGTTGAGTTTCAAGGGTAAACCTAGTGGCTTGTAATCCTAGAGATTATACCTACCTATTTAGAGTAGAGACTTGAATGTAAGAAAAATATCTAAATAACACTATTTTATATATTTTTTTCAAAACTTTTATATATCACTCACTCTATCTAAATAAACCGTATTTATAAGTTTAACCTTAAGCTTTATGAGGTAGAGTCAGTAATATATAAAAAAAATCAAGTAAAGAACTCTTACTAGTGATCTGTGTAATTAATGTTAATAGTGACCTTATGTTCAATGATGTCCAAATTTCTTCATTGATTTTTGAGCTTTTTGATTTTGATTAATAGAGCTGTGAATATGTTTTTTCTTTTGGTGTCCGTTCAAAGTGAAGTAGAGCATTAATTAACATACCTATCATTTTTACAACAACGAAAAAGAGTACAAAACTATCAAGGGTACGTACGATTGTACATATATCGTGATTGGTGGCTAAACAGGTGCTAGCCAGGCACTTATTCAACCCCCGGCAACGTTGTTTTTATAAAAAAACACGTTTTGATTTGCCCGAGCCGAGAGTATTTAACTTCATCTTGGGACCACTAAACCTTTTATACTATATTTTATTATAAAAGAAAAAATCTGATTACGGACAATAAATACGAGTAAATAAAAAAAAGTGGGTTAACCGGTCGATTCGGATCGACCGGTCGAACAAGAACTCTGCCTGGTTATGTAACCAATTATTTGACGTTAGAATACTATTAATTGCTTTCTGTTTTTAATGAGCATACGTATATTGTAATCGATTTTTAATAATTGAAAACAATAACTTTTTAAACATTTTACAATAAAGTCAACTATAACTTTAAAATATTATGTAGAGCAAAAAACATCTACAAAAATTACCTTATTGTAACATCTTGTGTACAAAAATCTCGTGTCACGGTTTTTGTGATTTCATTTTACCCTCCGATTTTTTATGATATTAAATGTGTGTGTGACAGAAATATTGTAGGGTCAGCTAGGTAATATGTTTTTTTAGTTTCGGCTACTAATTTGTAGCCGTATGTTTTCAAAAGTTTTATGAAAATTCATACACTATTGCGCTTAATTAGTGAGTTCAAGTTAGTTAATTAGTCAAAAAAGACTAAGTATTTCTCATTTTATATACATATTTATTACAAGCATTTACTTACAAATGTTTTAATCAATGTTAATGTTAGCTGCATCTAAAAGATAGTTTACTTTAGACACATTATAAGAATTATTAAACTGTATTATTATAATGAACTCAATATAAATATAAACCTACGATATCCGATAGCTTCTAAAAATTACGGATAAGCATTTCTGTAGTGTCTTTGGTATATTATAGAGTACTAAATAAAAATCTAAAAAAGTGCTCTGTTTACTTTTGCAACATTTCCACATCACAGGACAAAGGTTGTAAAATTTACTCAGACCAATAAAAATGGCTTTATTAGTATGATAATTCTACTAAAGATTCAGACTTTCTAGTAATACACACTTTTATTTTAATTTTATCATTTTGGCGGCAACTATCGAATTAAAAATCGATTGTTACGTATTTGCGGTGCACGCAACTCTCCTTATTGTAAGAAAGCAACGTGGCCTCTACACACCATTTCATTAAATAAGTCTGCTATCTGTCCTAGCATCCAGTACTGAACATGACACTGTCATTATGGTAGGTAAATAAGGTGGAGGGTTCCTACACGGGCAAGGAGCTGCAAGACTCTACCATTGTTGGTATTGTTGATAGTAATGATATATATAATATAGCTTATCAGGTACTTGGCAGAGAGCAAATGGTCTAATATATACAGGGATCCCGGACCAACGAGGGAATTTATTATGTAAATGCAGAAACTCGTGAATATGTTTGAATATATGTTTGTTATATTAACGCATTA
This sequence comes from Calephelis virginiensis, assembly GCA_002245475.1. Taxonomy (NCBI): domain Eukaryota; kingdom Metazoa; phylum Arthropoda; class Insecta; order Lepidoptera; family Riodinidae; genus Calephelis; species Calephelis virginiensis. The sequence continues at coordinate 1,249,321 of NJDC01003027.1, forward strand.
ACGCCTGAACTAAAAATTGGCAAGCAAGTTATTATCATATCATTGCGATATTGTTCAATTTGTCCGTACAGTTCAACTACCCGTATGCATCTACCCGTCTAACATTACAAATAAAAGATGCGGTTTTGAAATCCCACTACTTGGAAAGATTTGATCTTTGTTTTGCAAAATGTATTTCAAGTTATAATTAGATCTTTTCGTAAGGATTCTACAATGGTGGTTCTCACCTTAATATTATAATTAACCTAAGAGACCACGTTTTAAGGTTATTTTGTTCTCCTACGGGATATCTTGAATAATTGGGATAAGAACCTATGCCTACTGGCAAGGGAGTATAGCCAAGATTCTGTGCAGAGGGGGCAGCTGCCCCCTTCTGCACGTACCTGGCTACGCCGATGACCTCTGGGCTACGGTGGACTCACACAACTTTTGTAACGATCGATTTAAACGATAATACTCCAAGGTTCAACTTAGTATTATAGTCTTTGTTACTCTATGATACAGACAATCTTACTTTAAAATATCAACTTTACTCTTAGTTTATAATTAAAACAGTCAGGCGTTACTGCTCGATAAAGACATAAATAAACAGACTTTCGCAATTGAAATATTAGCACAAATAAACATTTTTTCAATATAACATTTAATTAGTAGATAAGTACTAACTTATCCACTTATTGCTATATAAAAAGGCCTTGAATATTAATTACAAATTCCAATAAAATTTTCCTCAACTTGATTTCAGCGAACAATGCAAAACAAACTCGCAAAATTCACGAGTTCAGAAAGGAACGTGAAGGTGTTACTAAACTACGAGAAGTGCTGGGAGATCGCTTGCGGGAGATCAAGCGAGCGAAGACCTGGAAACATGAACGAGTACTGACCTCTCCACAAGATACTAAGGTATCTACTGATAAAAAAAAACATACTAGATAATGATTCCTTAGAGGTCAAGTAAAACAGCGGACTTAAAACTTTAGCTACTAGATTTCACCCGCGGCTACGCCCGTGTATTATCGTGTCACTTTCCCGAAGGAACCCACATAGACAAAATGTACCTTATGTTGCTCTCCTTTTTTTAAATGTGGATATATTTTCAGTAGATATTAACAGAGAATTATATTCATATCAACTAAAACTCCATGAGTTCTTCACTTAATCTATTTATGGAGGACTGTGGTAGGTCAATTCTACCATAGCTCTCCGGGCAGTAAACATTTTTAACATCACCCGACAACATAAATTCCACAAACGCGAGATGAAGCTATATTCAACGATGTACCAAATCACTACTGCACATCACTCAATCCGAGATCTGCGATCGAGATCGCAATGGACCGCGAGGGATCTGTTTATGTAGTACTAGCGGCCCGCCTCGGCTTCGCACGGGTATAAAATATACATATATACCTTCCTCTTCAATCACATTATCTATAAAAGAAACCACATCAAAATCCGTCGCGTAGTTTAAAAACTTAAGCATACAAAGGGACTTTGTTTGGTTGAGGAAGCGAGACTTTGTTTTATACTATGTAATGATTTATCAGGGAGATTGCAGCCCTTCTTTACCCTCCGGTCGGTTGAAGATTATTTTGCACAGAAGTTGTTCCCCTGCTTCTATCTCCATCTTATCTTATATCTTTAAATGAGCAATTCTTGTATATATTTATATAAATATATAATTGGAATCTCGGAATCGGCTTCAACGATTTTCATGAAATTTAATACGTAGGGGGTTTCGGTGGCGATAAATCGATCTAGCCAGGAATCATTTTTAGAAAATGTCATTTTATTCGTGTTTAAACTGAAAAATATAACTCTTCCTGACATCTATTGGCGAATAATAACACTATTTTTTGTGAGCAATAAAGTTGTTCCAGCAGATGGCGTTGTTAAGTAACACATAGTCAATGACTGTTTGCTAAAAAAATACCGAACAAAGCTCGGGCATCCAGGTACGGTATATAAATTTGTACCTAAAATCTCTCGGTTGTGACGTGAATAAGATAGAAATAAGGACAAATAAACAAACACGTTACTTTAAAATATTAGTATTGAAAAATTAATTTACAGAACGACAAAAACGCAACAATTTGGTTGCAATACATATTATATTAGTAAGTAGGTACTATTACATATTCTGTGATTTGGGTAATATACATTTTTATGTAAATTGGAAACTTCTTAGTAGGAATCCATTACTATGCTAATGAATTCTTATTTATAGTGATTTTATAAGGTTTTTAAAACAATATTTTTTAAATCAATCAACTTTTTTTAGATTATATACTTCTTATCCTCGGCTTTTGGTGGAATTCTATTTTATATTTATATTCTATTTTATATTCTATTTTAAATATTCCATGTATAGTAAAACTAGTTCAGAAGAAGACAAAAAAAATATATAGAGTAGGTACATACAATATTAATAAAATGTGTCCAACCTTTCATATTAATAGTTTTTTTCTCCTGAGACTATCGTCGACGGTTGATATGAAAAGTCTAACTGGTGCGTCACTACGTTATGAATGTAATATTAAAACACGTCTACAAATTTAACTGCTAACCTACTGTCCGACACGGATGACGATAGTAGCGAGCACTGACGTTACGGCGGCAAAACGGTAGTACCAAGCGGGCTGCGTCACAGCACTCTACGACCAAGTTACTTCTACTACTTTGACACTGTTAATTTTAAATTAATCAATTTTTAATATTATTCATTACCTACAGATACCTATTACTCGGGCGTAGCTGCGGACAACATTTATTTCTATTTGTATTTGTCGGTTTGGGTTCCCTCTGTAGAATAGACCATCTGCTTCTCTGCTTAGCAGTTCGTAATACATTACGCATCTTTATTCGTTACATGGGACATCATCAATAAAAAAAACGACGGGTTGCACTCCGGGAGTGGCGGCAGAAGTGAAAACTTGAATAGTAACGTTGTGCATTTTTGATATTTTGGAATGGTTAGGGAATAATTTTGCACAAATTGCTTTAATTATCAGTATGAAAGGACTATCATTTATGTGGTAGAATACAATATTCTATTATTGCGCTATCTTACACAAACATGACAACACGAACATTCGCGCAAGCGCCCTGCACCGTCTTACGAATTTTCGATCACGTCACGTGTCCTGACGCAAGTTTAGAAGTTTTTACCCATTCCAAAAAAAGTGTGCAACGCCGCTAAAGAAGCTTTTACTTCAAAAACACCTTTGTTGATAGTGTGCTATGTGTGTGCGCCTTACCTATTTCTGACGCTATAATGTTTCGATTCGGAGCGTAGATTAGCCGAGAGATGTGCACAATTCAAAATGTGCTTTTTCAATATCATGATGAAAACATTGCCCGGAATTAAAAAAAAAAGCCCCGGCTAATGATAGACTTGCTGCTTTGCACATTGTAAGACTCAGTACCACGGCAATGTTACCTCTTTCTGATTACAGGATATATATATTATGTATTAATGTATTGTATTTTCTTTCTTTATTTAATGTTGTACTTTTTCCTTGTTTGTATATTTCTTTTTCTGAATGCTGCTTGTTTGGAAGAAATCGCTTACTAGCGATAAAACCGCCATTTGTATAAATAATCTACTGGCTGTTGTTATAGTTGTAGTACTTTTAATATGTTTTTGTTGTACAATAAAGAGTTTTTATTATTATTATAAATAATAAAATTTGAACTCATAAATATTTACAGGTACAAGTGCAAGGAGAAGAAGGAGACTTTCTTAACTTTTGCGCGAACAATTACTTGGGATTATCTGTGAGTAATATTTTATTAGTATAATAAGGTACTTATTTCAAATAGAACATACAATGGTTTTTGTGACGTAAAATCTACTAGATATGGGAATGCAATATTCCGTTCTAAGTGTTTACAACTAACTTCAAAGAAACCATATCCTATGTGTAATTTAGTTTAATTTTTGCATGAGCCGTTTTAGTAATTCAATTATATTGTTAACTTATAAAGACATTATAAACTACTTCTTCGTACAATAAAAAGAAATTACTACTGAGATTACACTCAGTAACAAAGACCAGTAGGGTTAGGGTTATTGGAAATTGGAAACGGATATGTCATTTTAGGTATTCTTGAACACAATAGTAGTGAATTATTAGCATTTAGTTAAGTAATAGTAAATAATAAATTATTTTTTAGATTTTGTTGAATTTATTTGTAACTGAATGATAATAATCCGCTAGTACTATATTCGAAAGTAGGTATCTGAAATGACATATTATATTATTTCCATATCCAATCCGCATGATATTGAGATTCAAGATTTACCTCACTAATATCAATTTCCAAAAATATTGCTGACTCTCTCTAACTTACCGACCTCTCTTTTAATTTGACTTCGTCAATTGACATCATAAGACTCTTAGAAAAACATTTTGGTAAATTAGAGAATCACTTTAAATTACCGACCTCGCTTTTTTAATTAGAATGTCTCTCCCAAATTTACCGACCTCTCTTTCTTGAGAGTCTTGTGATGTCAATTGACAAAGTGAAAACGAAAGGTATCTCTATCGTTTTCACTTAAAATAGATTGACTTTGCAATGTTCAAACCGCTATCTTTGTGAGGTGTGTAATCTCCAGTAGTAAAGCTTCATGATAAAGACTAACATGCAGCCAGTTCTTCTGGTGGTAAAAGATAAGCGCTGAGATAGATACCAAGGATGCTAATAATGGGTTGCAAATATATGTGCCTGTCTCTTGTTATTTGAAGCTAGGACGAAACTAAAGCCTGTCGCAATTAACTGCCAACCGATTATTTTACATCTAAACTGTAACTAAAACTAAAATTTAAAGATTATCAATGACCCCTAACAAAACGAGCTTGATAAGTAGCTAAGATCCATCTCAATCACGTTAACTTTCAAACAAAAAATTCGTATTGAAATCGGTCTATCTGTTCTAAAGGTAAGCTGCCATAGATAGACACACACTCATATACAGACACGTCAGACTTATAACACCCCTTATTTTCCGTTGGGGGTTAAACATAATAACGAGCACAGGTGACAAGTGATAGGATTTGGTAAGGCATCCGGATGATAAATATTTCTACCGTATATACTGACTGTCCTGTGGGAATAATCTAGAAATTTATTACATAAACTTTTTTAATGTTTCAGAATCATCCTGAAGTAGTAGAAGCTGCTAGAGAGGGATTAAGCAAATATGGCGCTGGTCTCAGCTCTGTTAGGTTTATTTGTGGAACTCAAACTATACATAAGGTACGTTTTAATTTATTCTATTTACCTACAAAAGAGAAGGCTAGCAAGGAGAATGGTTATCTGAGGGTAAGTGATCACCGCCAGCTACGAACATCCGCAACACCTGGAGTATTCTTTCTTTGCCGATCTCTCCTAGAATACGCTCTGATCTTAAACCTGCCCAAGTCAATTTCTAGACTTGTCTACTTACTAGGTAAATCTTACGCAAGGTGAGGCCTGCATTTTAAGCGGTGAAAGCGTTTCACAATACTACCTATCTACCTAGAATAACTATCGCCATAATGACAGTTTTGGCTTTGTTGTTTTTTTGTCCGGGAAGCATGATAACGGGTAGAATTGCACATTTGTTATAAAACCCCAGCCACAGGACAGGGTGACGATCCTATTACATCTATGTCGTTTAGTGGCCATGGTTTCTTTCCATCAAAGTTCTGCAACAAATCTCGCGGGCTAGTTCTTACAAAGGCTATAGGTAATCTTCTTCTCTCTTATATACCAAAATCAGTTACTATTGGTTAGTCTCACTAAAACTCGAGAAAAGCTAGGCCGATTGGGCTAATTTTGGTTATGAATTATGTGTTCAAATCCAAAAATATACGAAAAAGGAAAAAAACTACGAAAAACAACATTTTAATTTTTTCCATACAAACTAAACGGGTGAAACGAAGTGCGCCGGGACAGCTAGTATTTACTAATCTCTGGAACTTATCTTACCCATTCTCGATATTAATGTTTGAAATTGTTGCGTTTTGGTAAATAGCTTCTGGTAATAAGTATACCAACTATCCTACCCTTTCAGATTAATATTGTCGATAAAATAATTTTTGTTGTGTATATTTTTTTTACGTGAGAGGTCAAAGAATAAGTACACGGCTCTCCTGATGGTAGGTGACAAACGTAGCCCACAGACACCACAGATGTTGCAGGTGTGTCGCTGTTATGTAGCCGGGATGTTACTCCCGTTATCCAAGTCTACCGGCTACCCTACCGCGCCTAAACGTGACAGAGTCATTATGGCGGCAGGAATAGGTATGGCAGTGTATCCCTACCCAGACAAGTTGCTGCATAGTACTGTACCACCAGTGGTCTTGTTTCTGATGACCTATAACTTAACAAGTGCTCGTCTCTTAGAAGGTGCCTGGCAAAGATCCAGATGGTCTATTTTACTCAGCGGACCCGGACCAAAACGGGTCCAAACAATATTTGTCGTATATTAAGTACTTAAACAATAGTATCAATAGCACATAATATACAATAGTGCTTAAGATACGCGATTCTGCAAAACGTTACCGCAGCAGGAAATGCAATATCTCGAAAACCTGAAGAAACACTAATTATATTTTTAGCTCACGAATTTGCAGAAATTGTGCGCTCAAGGACGTCCACAGCAGGCCTATGTCCAGCAGTATACGTCATCCGGCTGATGATGAAATTTGCACAAATATAAGTTTTCTGCTCGTGCGCAATTTTTAATTCTCCGATAATTCGTTAAAATTTTCCTGCTGGAACAACGTTACCCCAGCAGGAATTGAGCATGATATCGTTTTGGAAATAAATGGAAAAAAATCCGTTTATTTCCAAAACGATATCACGCTCAAATGTTTTATTCAGCGCACATTTACGGCAGATGTAGCTCTAATTATATGTCCCACTCATATCACTCTCGGTGCTATTTTCTTGCTGGTGAAGCGAACATTCTTGCTTACTGTCAGTAAATTCTCTGCTTATTTTATAGCTACAACATATAGATAAATGCTACATTTGTTTTAACTTTCAGGAACTAGAAAATAGATTGGCTCAATTTCACCAGCGAGAAGATGCAATTCTATATGGTTCATGTTTCGACGCAAACGCTGGTCTCTTTGAGTCTGTACTTACTCCAGAAGACGCTGTGTTCTCAGATACGTTAAACCACGCATCCATAATTGATGGAATTAGACTTTGCAAAGCACAGAAGTTCCGTTACCCACATAGAGATTTGAAAGGTAGGTGAAAAAAACTTGAATTGGTAATTTCTTTTACAAAGATTAAAGAACATGTTGAACGTTGAATATGATATTTGACATCCATATTCAGGGAATTAATTCGCCTCTGTCGTCTAGCGGTTCAGGTGTTGTACTTGACTGCATGAGGTCCCGTTTCGAATCCCGGGTCGGGCAACAAAAAGAAAATTTGGTTTTCCAATTTTCTAATTAAAAAAAAATGTTGCCCGGGATTGGATATGTGCCTTATTATGTGTTGCCACCTATCACATTATGGGACTTAGTATCTGGCTAATCATGGGTGCCCTGTTTGTGCCTCTGCCTACCTTTTCGGGGATATGAGCGTGAAGATACTTACTTACTTACTTACTTAAACGTCTCTTAGATCATTAAGAAATGATTCAGGTGAAAACATCCCGACTGGGGCAGGCATTTGGTGTGATGAACAAAGTTTTCACAAATAGCGTCATGTCATCCTGCGTGTGGTTCAATTCCGTTGCTTGTCATTATATTCGCCACGCCCAGATAGCGATCTGTCAGTTACATGGAATAGCATTTCGTATAATTGATAAATAAACACACATGTTTCGAAAAAAAACCCGAATCGTCCCAGATTCGATAGCCTCTAATCATCACTGAACTGATCATGAAACGCAATCTTATTTGTCACCACTAGACTTTTATTATTACCGAGTTTAAAAGTTGTCCATTAAACTTAGGCCTTCTAGCCTTCCAAGTGTTTTCCCAATAGACCTAAATTTTTTTTCAGACCCTTCTCCAATTTGCAACTAAGCAGGCAAGATCCTTGATCAAAAATCGAAATACCAAAAATCTTCAACTAAATTGTATTTTCAGAACTGGAGCACATGCTTGCGCACAGTGAAGCCCGCATCAAAATGATAGTGACGGATGGAGTATTTTCTATGGACGGCACAGTGGCTCCGATAGAAAGGCTACGTGAACTAGCAGATAACTATCGGGCGATGCTGGCGGTAGACGACAGCCATGCAACCGGCTTCTTCGGAGAATCGGGCAGGTAATTGTAACCTTTGCTTGCTATTTTACAATAAAATTAACTGGTAGGCAAATTGATACTTTGAGAATTTCCGTAAATAATACATTTTCAATGGTCAGTATCGCGATCTCGGTCGGAAGGCTTCTCGAAGTGTATTCTTCTCCGAAATGGGTTATCTACAATTGTGTAGATGCAAACTGATGTTCATTTTCGTGTATTCGAAAGAGCGTACTTCCAAGGTGCCATCAATGAGATCGAAGAAAAATTGCTTTTTATTTATTCAGACATCATTATTGAAATTGAAGTCGATTTTTGCATATATTATAACATTACAAAACGTCATCAGGGGCATGCTCAGGAGAGCTGCCTAATTGTTTGCTAAAATGTAAAATGTTCCCCGTGTTGGACCGGGTTCCTTCGCAGAATAGACCATCTGCCTTTTTGCCAAGCAGCTCGTAAAAAGCGAGCTTAGGTTCACCGTCACTAAGAACGTGACATTCTATGAGGTGGTAGTATTTCGCAGCGACTTGCCCGGGTTAGTACCACCGCGTTACCTATTCTTGTCGCCATAACACCTGTAACGGGCACTGGTGTTATGGCCGTGTACATGTTGACGTGTTCCAGCTCAAAGGTTAAGGTAGCCGGTAAACTTTTTTTTGCTCGAGGCCTAACATCCAGGCCTCAGGTTGGCAACGCACCATCACCACCTTTGGTTTCTAAAGGCGGCGTGAATTTTTTACCATCAGGTAATCCGTCTGCTTGTTTGCCTTCCTATAACATAAAAAATGTCATCAGGGGCACAGAGGAGTATTGCGGTGTGATGGGAGCGGCGGATATAATCTGCTCGACCCTGGGCAAGGCGGTGAGCGGCGCGGCGGGAGGGTACACCACTGGCCCGCGGGAGCTGGTCACGTTGCTGCGAAACGTCTCTAGACCGTACCTCTTCTCTAACGCCCCACCACCACCCGTTGTTACAGCTTCTTTAAAGGTAAATTTGCTCTTGTTGCCCTAAATCACATTAAAATACCTACAAGCCGACGAATATTCCGAAAAAATAAACCCTGATACAAAACATTTTAAAGGAGCGTAGTCCATGACGCTAAAGTTGTAAGCCTTTTCCGTAAACTTATCAAACTAAGAACTCAATAATGCAAGAATATTTACTATATCATTACGTCCCGTGTTTTAATATAATTGCACAAATATTGAATTATTTATTTATTAGGCACTTGACATAAGATCTAATATATTATTTTGTGATTTTAGTCATTGGATTTGGTAGAAAATAGTGCGGAGCTACGTCAACGATTACGCGAGAACACGAGGTCATTCCGCGAGGGGCTAAAGGCAGCAGGTCTAATTGTGTCCGGAGACGACCACCCCATCTGCCCCGTGATGGTAGGTGACGCGCCGCTCGCTGTAGAACTGGCTGCTGGCATGCTGAGTAAGTAACAAAAATGTTGTGAAGTTTCGAGCCAGTTTTCATGTTACTGAGGAGAAGCACCCCATGTGTCCCGTCCAGGTTGGAGATTTTCTGTACATAATAAAACTGTACAAGCGATATCAACCAAATAATGATGATAGCCTGCGTTAAATCTTGAACCTCGGCAGAAAGAGTTGAGTTCACACTCTCTAAGTGAACGAACCACCACCTATCGAAAACCATGACTATAGAAACTCTGTAGCGGTGTTCAAATTAAGTTCCCGATAGTAAGATATAAACCGTCTATATGCTCCAAAAACTTTTGTTGAACACTTTAACGGCAGGTCAGGAAGTGGTATCTTCCAATCAAGACGTCACTATCTTCCTATTGTCTTCGAAATTGTACCAAGTTTTTATACGGCAACACATTTTGTTTAAGTTAAAAAAAACACTGCTGTTGTTGTTGTTGTTGTTTTCCTTTATATTTTATGCGATCATTTTTTTCGGTTCAAACAACCTTTTTTGTTAATCAGTAGGAATAATGAACCTAGGTACATACCGTGATACAATAGGTAAATATATTTTATTTGATAAATTGAAAAAATCAATTTTAAAATATTACAAAACATATTCATTTGCCTATTGCATTATGGGTTATTTACAGATTACACAGACAGACGTAATACACAGCAAATATAGTGCCTATTTCCACGGAAATAATGGCTAACTCTAGAAATTTCGCGTTATTCAAAGAAACGGGACATTTTTGCATCCCACGGTTATCTTTGAGGACACTGGGACAGACAACTGGAAAACGGGACAGTTCCGTTCTGAACTGGAGGTATCGTTTTGTATATAGAGACATAAAACCACATGGAAAGCTGGTGGTCTTAGATCTGTTAGCGTATCTTCTTACATACATATAAAGGTATTAACATTGGTTATTTGTTTCTTCAGAGCGTGGTATATACGTGGTGGCGTTCAGTTACCCGGTGGTACCAAAGGGTGGAGCTCGAGTCAGAGTACAATTGAGCGCAGCGCACACTCCCGACGACGTACAGCGCGCTGTCACTGCCTTTGCAGAAGTAGCCCGTGACATAGGGATCGTCAAACACATATGAACTCTTCATACCTAGATTGAATAAGCATGAAGCCAGATGCCAATTCTGTCGTGAGGTCCTCAGCTATTACTTAGTTTCTTCTTCAAAAATTCCAACGCGGAATTTTTAATTTTGCAATTATGTTAAACCAGCTGTCACAGCGAACTTCGTCGTACTCGTTCAGTTTATGGGGAAAATTAAAATATTGTTTTTCCTAGTTTCCTCACAGAATTCCTTTTTCTTATCTTTTAAACCTTTTCTGGACTTGAACAAATAATTCAAAACTAAAATTAGCTAAAACGGTTTAGCCTTTCGCGAGTTTTAGCGAGGCTAAAGAACGGCAAATGATTTTTATGCATAAAGATTATCGCAAAACCAATCGTCAATTCATTTTTTTTTTCATTTAATAAATAAATTAATACCCCTGAACAAGTTACACAAATTGAATCTAATCCCAAAGTAAGCAAATTATATGCTTGTGTTATGGGTGTCAGAATATTGTCGATTTAAAAAAAATACTTGCAGTAGCTTATGTACGGGATCACAACCGGTATTTGAACTCATTTACATTGAACTTAGTTTTACTAAACTCGGTTTTCAATATGATACGTGTACCTAATCAGCACTTAGTAGTTTTTTTTTAATGATATTGGAAGGCAAACAAGCAGACGGATTACCTGATGTTAAGAATTTCACGCCGCCTAGAGACACTAAAGGTGGTAATGGTGCGTTGCCAACCTGAGGCCGGGATGTTAGGCCTCGAGCAAAAGTAAGTTTACCGGCTACCTTACCCTCCGAACTGGAACACGTCATGACGTTATGGCGGCAGGAATAAGTAAGGCGGTGGTTCCAATCCGGGCGAGTCACTGCTAAACTCTACCACCTAGTCAGATGTCACGGTGTTAGTGACGGTGAGCCTATACTCGCCTTTTACGAGCTGCCTGGCAAGGAAGGCAGATGGTCTATTCTACAAAGGAGCCCGGACCAACATGGGGAAAAGTGTAGTTAGACACATAACACGACGCGCGCGGACTGTTCAGCATGTTTGGTGTGTCATGGGGACCAAAGACTAGGACCGACAATGCAATCGATAAAGTAGGTACGGAAGTGTCGTTCACTGAGCCTGTAATGCACCCTGAACACCTCCAAAAAACTTATTTTTTTACTACCTTTTATCACGACAGAAGAGGCAGTATGACCATTTGTCTAAGCATTTTCGAATAAAATAAATTGGCGTTAAAAAAAAAGTATGTATGTCAAATACATTTCATAAATGTCCAATTCTTTTTTAATTCTATCTCTTTCATAGAGTAAGAACATATTATTTTCTTACAAAAAGTCACAAAAACATATACATATTTGAATTGTTAATAGGTTAGGTACGTTTATAATGTAACTGATCAATACGTCCAAATAAAATGGCAAAAAAAGCCTTTTAGTTAAAAAAATATTAATAATTATTCAACATGCAAAATTGTATGTGTTTGATAGAAATCCAAGTAATAAATATTGAGTTCAATGTGTATACCCAAGATATACATATGTATTACTCTTAACTTAAACATTCCAATACAGTAAGACTGTTTGAAATTTTCTAACTTATTTTTTTTTTGTACTTATCAAACTTTGTATGAAAACTAAATTTTATCGATTATTGTAAGTAAATAAGGTTTATTATGTATATTTTAAGGATCTAAGTCAATATTGTATGTTTCTGGCAAGATATAAATAAAATGTACTGAATTTCCTATTTTTACTTTTCTTAAATATTTTTATAGCACAAGCAGACTTTTGATAAAAAAATACACGTCACAGATATCAAAATAAAGTGTAGTGTTTTAAAATTCTAGTGTAGATCCACCAGCTACTTTACCCTCCAAAACCAATCAGGCTATACTGACCCTACATATTCCTGGCAGGAAAACACCGCAGGACTCCTACCATTTGATTTGACTATATCAAAGCAAAAACATTACATTATTTTAAAGATAATATCTTATTACAGAATATCATAATTTTTCCCGTGTTGGTCTGGGCTCCTTTACAGAATATACTATCTGCCTTCCTGCCAGGCAGCTCGTAAAAGGCGAGTATAAGCTTACCGTCACTTATAACTAGATGGTAGAGTTTCGCAGCGACTCGTCCGGATTGGTACCACCGCCATAACTTGAGCGCTTGCCGTTGACGTATTCCGGTTCCAAAGGTAAGGTAGCCGGTAAACTTATATTTGCTGGAGGACTAAAATGCTTCAGGTTGGCAACGCATCATTACCACCTTTGGTGTCTCTAGGTAGTGTGAATCAGGAAATCCGTGTGCTTGTTTTCCTTCCAGTATCATAAAAAAAAGTTCGATTGCGGGAACAATTTTTGTCCCTTAGTGCAAGTTCAATTAGTGAAAAATAAAACACGGTTTGATAATAACTCTATTAACAATAATTTATTATAAATAAACACACTTTTATTGACAACTTCGTAACACGTCTCAGCACTTCTGCACAATTCGAATTGCAATTAAAGTAATCACAAACTATTTACACTGCCAACTAAAATGCCTCGTTATAACTATGTGCAGTCTTTCGAAATTGTTACACACACTTGGTAGAATAAAGACAATAAATTTCGATAATGAAATAACCTGCAAATTCATCTTATTAAAGAAATAATTGTTTAGTGAACGAAACAAGACCAGAAAAATCCCTTCATATAATATTTCCACATTTTCGGCCCTAAGCACAATTTGGCAAGATTTAATTTAAATTTCGAAGGAATATTCAAATCTCCTGAGCAGGATGACAAAGTCTTGGCCTGTTTTAAGACGACGAACTAAATTAAAAAAAAACAAATCGTCCTTTTTACTTTTATACTTTGTTAGATAACGACAGGCACATTATGATGGGCGGGTATCTTGCAAAATTCAATTTTAAATACATAATTGTAGTGGGGCCTCTGTTAGCAGCCATTATGAATGTAGGTATGTTTCACACTTTTATTTGCCGCACATATTTATATATTTCATTATTAACAGTTTATAGTTGATGACATTTAATAAGACTGGAAATACCAAATCGACTTGAATGCTTTTTAGATAGTTGTATAATTCAGAAATAACATAGACCAGGTTTCACTGAAATCGAATTAGCAGAAACAAAACTACGACTGCAATCACACATTTTTGAGGCATCCAAAATATTATTTAACCTAAGAGCCAGGGAAACATTTCAAATACCAACTTCCAAACGAATTCAAAATTCACATTTTTGGAAATAGGCAAAATCTTCGATCAAAAATTCCCTGAAGCAGTTTTGCCCGATAGGAAGATGATTGACCAAAATTTGTCTGGCTCTTGGACTAATTTAACTATTCATAATTATTCTTAAATGCACAACTCGCTGCAAAATCTTATTGCTTGTCAAAAAATACACGTTAGTGTGAATGTAATCATGTACATAGCTAGAGGAGGTCATCGGTGCCTTAAAGAACAATGGCAGAATTTTGTCAAATCCGATGTCCATAGATTTCACAAAAACAAAACAAGTTGAATTATTTTTTACGATTTTTCAGTTTTTCACCTTCTTTTTCATAAAAGACGGAGTTTATTTAAGATATAAAAGGCATAAACTGATTTCGAAATAGGTACAATAAACTCCAATTGTTAAAAGTGACTATCACCGAACCTTAGCCATATTGTTTTTCACGGGTTTCTTTTAATTCCAGACAATTTGAAGTATGGTAATCTGTCATTGTTCTTTTATTAGTTTCACTCGACGGCTGTGATCTATGGACATTCAATCTTATGATTTTTTTAATAATAGATTTTTTAATTAATTTAAATTTACTTTTAATTCGCATTAAGTCTGATCTACTGATCAGTAGGGTTACTCTTGAATCTCGATTCATGCAATTTTGGAAATTGGTATCGGATATATGTCATTTAGGTACACTTGAACACAATACTGGCGAATTATTATAAATAAGTTAATAAATAAACAATAAAATGTTCCATTAGAATCGTTGAATTCTTTTTTGGGACTAAATGTTAACAAATCCGCTAGTACTATGTTTAAGAGTACCTAAATGACATATCCGATTCCAATTTCCAATTTGCACGAAATCGAGATTTAAGAGTAAACCAACTGATCTGTAGATGAGGCCTAATGCCAATTAAAAATTGCATAATAAAAGCCGTCACGTCATTACGTGATGACCATTAGTCCAGACCGGTGATCCAGACCATCGTCTGAGCTTTTACCATGAGTTGGTATAGATTACCTTCGGTAAGTTACGTGTCAAAATCTTTGCCACTTTTGGTCTAAAAATGTGTTTCCCTTAGTTACCAATAGAGGCGCTGTTCAAAGTTTTCATACAAATAATTTACAGAGACAATAGCGAGTATAGTAAACTTGACAAGTCGTAAACTCATGGTAAGGGCTCAGAGTGGAATTTCAGTCAGTTTTTATAATAACAGCATTTTTTTATGGGACGAGATCAACCAAATAATGTCTTCAACTGCATTTTCAAATTGCATAAATAAAACTTAAAATGTTCAATATTGTCATTCTATGCTTATTATTATAGTTAAAGTAATTTATATATTTTTTTACAAATCAGGTACCTTTTATCATAAACTAGCTTTTCCGGTAACATCCACCCGTTCAGGCTCATAGGAAAAATTAAATGTTTTTTTTCTAGTTTTTGTCGCAGGCGATAGGAATAAAAAGTATTCTATGTCCGTCTCCTCGTTCTAAGTTGCCTCTCCCTCAATTTTCATCCAAACCGGTTTAGCCGTTTTTCGATAATAAATAGTATCATGCATACTTTCTTTAATATATAATAGATTAAACAATAAAATAAATGAAAATTGTAAAATCGAAAAAGATATTTCAACAAAATTTGGTTGATTCCGCTGTTTTTTTAAATAAATTTACTCAGGAGAGTCTTATTTCATAAATACAATTATCTCACAAGTTGATATTTTTTGAATAAGTCCTTTTTGTGTGAAAACGTTAAATTAGCTTTCACCCTTCCTCGTCCAAATATCTGACTACATTCATGTCAATATTTAAAAAGGAATGCGTAATTAAATTTATAAAGAATCATTTCTATTATATACTCTTCGAAAATTATCTTTGTATAACGTCATTCACCAACAATCAAAATACCAAACTCACACTAATCTCAATAGAAATCGAATTCTTCCAAGATTACTCCAGACTTTAAAACATGCCATCAGTACACAATGTCCAATTCCTTTTTTTAAATAATAATAAGTAAAAAAATCACTTAAAAAAATCACCGTACTACGTACACATATTTCTTTAGTGGTAAAAAAATTATTTTTTGCCCTATTTACAAATATTGACGCATATGTAATAGTGTTTGTTTAATTAAATAAAAAATAATAATTTTAATTACCATATTTTTTGTAACATCTATTTTATCTATTTGGCACACAAAACAAGTCAAAAATAATATTTAATAAATAAAATAAAAGCAATCCACATTAATGTACTCTTAAAATAAATATGTGCAAGATTTATTTTTAATTAACAGTTCAATACATATTCTTTTAACACATTGACTGTCCCAATAATATAGTTACTTCTCCATTACCAAGTAATATATTGGACATACATTACTTCAAATTCATTAAATGCACCGTTATGTCATAGTTGCAGTACTGTTTCAGAGATCATTATTTCTTGGTTATCCACTCTTAATTTGATATACCTTTTTTAGAGCATGTCCATATTCTTTTATTTACATTATTTCTCTGTCTGTATGGTGTTATTAAATATATGTAAAACTTTAACATCGATTTACTCAAAACAAAGATTTTTTCCATTCGCGTCTTCAATTATTTCGTGATATTATGATCAACGCGATATACTACCTAGTGCATTACATGTAATGCATGGACAGTTAAAGTGTTAAAATAGTAAGGTAGGCGACACACTTTCAATAAATACTTGAAATTATTTTTCTTATTTTTTTTTGTGTTGATCAAGTTAAAATAATTAAGCGCAGTAAAACTACAATAACCGACTCCAGTAATTAATATGGTCCTTTCCGAATAGTTTCGGAATGGTCCCCTATTAATTTTATAAACATCCTACTTGTAGTTTTCGAGTTATACTCAATAATGCATACACTTTTCACTTTTTCACTCATCAATGAAGAGGTCGTCAAGCTAAATGAAAAATGTATGCATGAACTCAAAAGCTACTAGATTGACCATGATAAAATTAATATAGGACTACCTCGAAATCATGAACTACTCTTCTAAACAAGAACCATAAAAATCGGTGGGCTTACGCGATTTCTTTGTCAATAATCAATGATACAAAAAGGAATAAAATAAATTACAGCCCAATTGAGAACATCTTGTTTTTTTGAGCCGGTTAATAAAATGGCCATTGCGTACTCCCATACTTATCTAACTATCTGGAGGGTTCTGATAATTTGTAAAAGAACTACTCATATTTGTCGATTGGACGCAAGTGTGTCTTGGGACATGTGAGCAATTCTAAATGTACACTACCTCATACGTTTGACTGGAGAACTGGTGGCTTCGCTGGTCCTGTAACAATAACGTCATTCTTGTTACAACTTAGATTAAGCATGGAGAAAAATCGATCTTTATTGCATGTCCAAATGCTTGGTTTTCTTTTTTACATTAAAAGGGTTCCAGCAACCTATTCCTTGATATTTCTGTGCCTACTTCTATGATAACATGCCTACATTTTATAAGTTATATGGTAACTTTCAGAAGTCAAAACTATCGCCTCTGTGGTCTAACGGTCAAGCGTCGTACTTGATACTAGAATATATGCCCGGTTGGTGATAGGCTCGCCACCTATCACATTGTGGGGCCTAGAGTCTTGGGCTATACGTGGGTGCCCTGGTTGTTCCTCCGCTTACTACATCTGTGACATAGGAGTGAAGATTCTTTTTTTAATTGTAGCTAAATTGATTAAAAAAATTAAACATATTTAATACTTTTAAAAAACATTGTTGTAAAAAAATACGTTTTTAATTGTATAACATTATTTTCGAAATTAATAAGTAAAGAGTATTTATGTTATTGTTACATAAGAGTAACGTTTATTTAGATAAGTTAAGATTACAAACTGAAAAGATCCAACGAAAGAAGTTTTCTTTCTTTTTTAAAAATATAATTATCCAGAAAGTATGTTTATTGGCTGTCTTCTCACATAAAAAATGTCTTCTCACATAAAAGCCTTTTTTGTTTGGGTAGGGAGACTTCGCGAATTTGATCTAAGCAATCAACATAATCACAACGTTTATACTACCTTTTATAACCAATATATATATATATATAATTATTTTACAGGTCCTCATTCCTTGAAAACAACGCTACCCTTTATCAACACCTGATTACATACTTATCTAATAAAGTACATTGACATTGAACGCGAACGCGTCACACAACACACGTGTTGCTATGTGGACATATATACATAATACATAAATGTATGTAGACATTATTGGACTAAAAGGCTCCTAGGTAATTAAATAACACCGTATAATATATAATATGTTTTATATTATAAATCTTGCCATAAAATTAATAAAAATATTATGACGGAGATAATTTTATTTGTTAAGTTAAAATTTTGTTTACATAATTTAAGGCACTAAGGTCAACAAAAAAATATAGACGAAATTTATATGAAGCAATGCATAATTTATTACTAACAACAAATTTTTATATTATTATCATAAACAATAAAAGCCGCGTTGACCTGAATATATTAACTGTCAGTCTGATTACTAGGATATATGGCTGACACGAGGGTCCTTCGACCAAAATAAACATTTTCCGGGTCACAATATGTTTACCTTAAGTAAAAGGTCAGTTTGACAAAGTAAGGTCAGCAACTTGTTCACGTATTTTGCCTTAAGAGAATTATATAGCAAATATATTGGTCGTAATTCCGCTGAGCATTGACTAAACTTATGGCCTATGCTATCTTTTTCCAATGAGACGATAACACAAGAGATGGAACATTTTAGCAATTTTAAATTAGTTCGGTGACAAAATCTTAACGTTTTTAATCAAAGTTAAATATTCCGAGGGATAGATTAAAGAAGCTTATTGCAAGAAGTCATTAAGTGACATCTTCATTATTCTTAAATAAACGGTAATTTCAACATTTTAACAGTAAATATCTGACTGCCAAAGTTGTAGTTATGGATTTCATAGCAAGCTGCGTACCGTCTAAAGAAAATTTCCAATCCATCCACGAAAAAACGTATTTAGTGATTTTTTGTAGTTAGTGTGTACTTGCAATAAGCCGACGAGGTGGACGGTTACATTTTTTTATTAAAGAACTGCACCGTCCATATCTTCGTTCGTCTTACTTTCGGGAAATCCGTCTGCTTGTTTGACTGATCACTGATTCGCATTCAAAACAGTCCGTTGTAATTTTGAATTATTATTAAAGAAAATACCGAAGTACAAACCTGCCGGCACTGTGTCGTTTAATGTAGGCTGAGGAATTGACGCTACTGTACTTGTGGTTGAAGATGTAGTAGGTGCTGCTGTACTCACTGCTCTCTGTAAATTATATATCACACATAATAATTGGGTTGTGCTTTTCTGGTGGTTTCGTGAAAAACTGTGGGACATGCCACTACCGCATCGTAATGGCCAGGAGGGCTAGGATGCGCAGCATCGACTAAGACAATGGTGGTACCTAATTCTGCTGTGCACTAATCACACTTATTTTAGGTGTATGCTATTTTTCCAAATGAAACAAAAAGAAAAGAGATGAATAATTTTATTGAAAAAAATAAAACTGTTATTTGTATGTTATATTTATTTTATTTTGTTGTTCATTTGTTTGTTCGATTGTTACTTTATGCCAATTTTTAAATTTCAAATTGCGCGTTTAAATACTAAAACAGTATACGATTTGAAAGAAAAAATGATTTCGTTTGTTTTACTGTATTTAAAATCTTGATATGATATAAGAAGTGTTTGAAACTCTGAAATTGCGAAAATAACCGTCAATTTTACAATATTTTTGAAAAAGGGAGGGCCCCGGAATCAAAATGGGCTAGGGCCCTATGGGCTTAATCCGGCACTGTGATCGAGTTTCGCAGCGGCTCACTGCCGGAATAATACTTTTGCTCGAGACCTATCATCTCGGCCTAAGGATGACAACGCACCATTACCACCTCTAATGTCTCTAGGCGGCGTGAATTTCTTACCATTAGGAAATACGTCTGCTTGTTTGCCTTCCAATATCATAAAAAAAACAAATTAATCTGACAGCACGAAACCCAATTTGTCTCTATTACTATCGTTGAAAGAAAATAGAGACAACTTGGAAGCACCCACGACTAGCCGAAGACACTAAGTCTTACAAGGTGAGGGGTGGCATAGCCTATCGCCAACCGGGCACACATCCGATCCCAGGCAACTTTTTTAGTTAGACAATTGTAATAAAAACACAGTTCATTTTAGTTGTCCGACTCGGGAATTTCGAGTTAATATTATAATAATTCCGAGGTACGATATGTAAGAGTAAACGATATGTAAATATTTATGTTTATAAATATTTACATATCTTTTCGCCAAGTCCGTTGAGCGGTAGGCAGAGAGTAGGTATTGAGTGCCAAACGACAACATTTCTAAAGGCCTGCCTAGCTGCCTCCATTTTTAATTACTCTTAAATGGGTGTGTATATCCTACATATAAAATGGTAAATTTAAAACCACCAAATGCAAGAGTTTGTTGACCTTCGCTTTAACAGCAACCCGATTTGAGAATATTTTTGTAGACGTAAAAGCGGAGTGTCAAAACTAAGCTGTTCACAAAATTGTTTCTAGGCCCTAGGCCCATAGATCAATACTTGATCAGTACAAGAAAACTACGATTGGCAACCCTACACGAACTCTTACAAACATTGACGTACACGACGCAGAATCTCTAAGTGTAGTAAAAATAGATCTTTTCATACGACAAACTGAACGCACCTTAATTTTTTTTGTAATTAACTATGACATCACTAAATAAACAACATTGCGTGTTTGCGCTTCGCGATAACTGCTTATAATATTAGCGTAGAATTGAGTGTTCTTTTTCTATCTCGCCAATGTGGTCTGTCGTCGGACTTGATTTCTTGAGGTCCGGGTTCGATCAACGAGTCGAGCAACAAAAACATTAAAAAAACGTATATCTTAAATTTTCTAAGAAAAATAACGCTCTTTGATATTTTCCATCGTCAGCGCTTGGTAAAACTTCCAAATATTCATATTTTTAAATGTAGAAACACTTGAGCTGTTTTACGTATCACTTATAATTTATTATTTTATAAATAGCCTACCGGTTTCGCTTATGACAGCATCATCAGGGCTAGAACTTAAAAAAAAATATAAAATAATAAATTATAATTGATACGTAAAACAGTACAAGTGTTTCTTCATTTAAAGATATGAAAAATAGCGCTGCCCGGGATTGGATATGTGCCCGGTTGGCGATACGCTTGCCACCTATCACATTGACTAAGACTAAGTGTCTTCGGCTAGGCGTGGGGTGCCCTGGTTGTGCCTCTACCTACGACTTAGGAGATATAGGCGTGAAGATACTTTTTATTTTTTTTATGATATAAAAGAACTCGCTCTCTTCACAATAAAACTGTAGATAAGATTAAATAATAAATAAATATCCGTTGACAAACTTCATAAATCTAACCCCAGAGTAAGCAAATCAAAGTCGTGTGTCATGGATATTAGTCAACGACACTGATACATGAAAATAATGAAGTATATATCATTATAAATTTAAAGTTAGGGGAAATTACTTTCGTAAGTTTCATTATCACTACATAGTATAAAACAAAGTCGCTTCCTCTGTACCTATGTCCCTTTGTATGCTTAAATCTTTAAAACTACGCAACGGATTTTGATGCCTTTTTTAAATAGGTAAAGTGATTGAAGAGGAAGGTTTATAATTATATTCCATAAACGTGCGAAGCCGTGGCGAGCCGGTAGTTTTGACATAAATTTTAATTTCGATGCGATGCAGACCTAAGCACCTATTTATGTAATGAAATTATAAAGTAAGTCTTGCTGGTATTGGTCCGGCCTAACACCCTAAACAAAGGACGATATATGGTCTCTATAATCTATAGGCCAAGTTTGTCTCTTATTATCTGGGGAGCCGTATGTCCTTCGCTGTCTTATTAGATAAAAAATGTACACTGTCAAAATTATGAATAGTTTTTGCAACTTGTAATTTTTTTGCACTTGCGGTCACTATATATTGTCTAGAATACTATGAATATGATGCCCAAATGGAAGAACAAAAAAATTCAAACCATCTCAACGATATGTTTTTTTAATGTCACATATTTAGAAGCTCATAGATTTTTGTGATAAATCTAAATATATATTCATATATATAAATCAGTAAAGAGAAAGGTATAAAGTAAGAGCTTCGTTATTATTGGATATATACATACTAATTAAATGCAAAACACATAACCCTTACAATTATTTAAGTGAAAAAATAAACACTTACACTCATTTCGTTGATTTTCGTTTGTATTCCATCTATCCTACTAACAAAGGTTGTGTTCAGCGCCGCAAGCTGTTCCTTCAACTCACTCTCCTGTTTAACGCTGCTCGTTAAATTAGCTATGGTTTCGTTTGTTCTACCCTCTAGCTGATGAAGGAGGTTCTTGATCTCCTCCACTCCTGATGTTGCAGTTGCGGCTGATTTCTTCGCTGAAGAAAGCGCGCTATCGAAACCTTGGATCTGAAAGGAAACAGATTTTCTATTAATTTGCTATTACATTTATAATTTTTGATCACCTCTGCCTTGACTTTTTTTTTAGAATGACTAATTTGTTATATTTTATTGAATCAGGCGTTATTTTGCGGAATCCATTATAAAAGATGTAAAATAAGCCTTTATTTTGCTAATTCCGCGTAAGCAGTGTAACCGTTGTGGCAAATAATCCTCCAAACGACACAGAATGTGGCAAGCCTAACTGACGTTCCCACCACCCACCTCCGCGACCAGAACACGAATATAGGAAGAGCTCGGGAAACAATATAAATTGTCACGTTCTTTACATGTGACAACCCTACCTAAAGTTCCCACCTCCTACCTCCACGACCAGTTCACAAATAGAGTCCGAACATGGGAAACAAAACCACTTGTGTTCGCCAACTTTGTCGAAGCACTCACCACAGAGAACACCAAATCGCACTCGACGTACGTTTCGCCTCTACACCGAGGCATCCTCAGGAATTCGACCGTACCGTACAAACGACGACACACGAGACACTAATTTGTTGCTAATCTTACGATTTTTTACAACTTCACCGAATTTTGTGGGCCGAGCAGAGTGCTCAGCCCGAGACATCATTATTGAGATGGATTGGGCTGTTACCTACAACGCCAGCACCAAGGGCTGTCTCCCGGGAGACCGTACCTCGACTTGGTGCTGCGTTCTGGTTACTGGGTGGACTTGGTGGAGGAGTATTTGTGGCTCGTCGCTCGGCGTTAGGCGCCGGGCGCAAGAGAATCTCTGCCTTGACAGTCTTATACCAGGCCGATAGACTGCTAGACCTACAACTTCAATACTCGACATTCGCCTTAAGTTACGCCTTTTGTGGTCTAGAGGTCCGGTAACGGATTTAACTTCACGGGGCCCCGGGTCAGGCAACGAAAACAAATATTGTTTTTTAATAACTACATAGTATAAAACAAAATCAATTCCTCTGTCCCTTCGTATGCTTAAATCTTTAAAACTACGCAGCGGATTTTGATGCGTTTTTTTAATAGATAAAGTGATTGAAGAGGAAGGTTTATATGTACTTATATTTCATAACCGTGCGAAGACGGGGAGGGCCGCTAGTTTTTTAATAAAATGTGCCCGGTCGGTGATAGTTATGGCACCCATCACATTGTGAAACTTAGTGCCTTTAGCTAACCGCAGGTGTTCTGGTTGTACCTACTCTCTACCTATTCGTTGATATGTAATTAATTTTAATTATTTAATTTTATAATTTACAGGTTTAAGAAGATGTTTAGACCGTGATTTTTTATTTAATCAAGTGTCAACGCCTTACCCTATTGTAACAAAACATGCATCTCTATGAACCGGAAAAGAATCCGGTTTACTGTTTATCCCAATCATTCTAGTCTTCCAATCAAATGAGTTTTTTTAAAGAGTTTACTCTTTTAAAATGTATCTTCAAAGTAAAATCTTAAAATGAGGGCAAAATTAACACGTGCACTGCGTCCAGCTCTAACAGAGGCTCTACAATCTACATTCAATGGACTTCATCCATTCCTTTAGATGATTATTGATGTTCGAGCTCTTGATGCTTCAAGCTTACTCTCTAAACTCGAGCACGCAATAGCTAGCACTAACGTTACTGAGAGAGGATTGAATAAGCCGGTGGATACTAATTCAAAAAAATCAATGCAGAATTCTACCCGCTATTGAACACTAGCTAGTATAATAATAGACATGACAAATAGACTCGTAATCCAATCCAATCAAATCCAATCCAAATCGCCTGCAGTTCTTCAAGTCAAGTCAAGAATGAATCTGTCAACGTGGGCACAGCAAAAAACTGACCATGCCTGCATCCTCTTTAAAAGCTGCTAGTTCCCAAGGTCTGTGCCATCGAAAAATAGTGTCAAGAGTATATAAAAACGGCGTGTTTGTGTGAAAAGTGCAATAAATGTGAGGGTAGATAGAAAGGTCTGCAAAGATCGCAATACTTGGCACTCTATACTCTCTACCTATCACGTAAAGGGTTGGCGTAAATCTAATATATAAAATTCTCGTGTCACGGTGGCGTGATTGAACTCCTCCGAAACGGCTTGACCGATTCTCATGTAATTTTGTGAGCATATTGAGTAGGTCTGAGAATCGTTCCACGTCTATCTTTCATACCCCTAAGTGACAAGGGTGACTCACACCAAATTTTTTTACTAAAATCATATTACAAAAAAGTAGCAGAACATGGTCTGCCGGGTCAGCTAGTATATGTATATAAACTGACCTGAGAGCCAAAGTCAGCAACAGTCCTCTGCAGCTCCGCAAGCCTTCGCGGCGTATCCGCCAACTTGGGGGCTGCAGATAACTGCTCAGACACTGATGCCAGCTCAGTGGCCGCCTGGTCCATTCTCTTTGATAACTCCTGGTGCTCCAGCTCCAGCCGCGACAGCCTAGCGCTCAGCTCACTCGCATTTGCACGCAGTTCCTTCGCTGCCGTATGGCATATTTGTAACGCATCTCCAACACTATTACTGCTAGTTGATACTGTGGACAACAGAAAAGAGTTTCAAAAAACAGCAATGCACTAATATATATCTGATGAAGTTGCGTTTGTTCTACTAACGTGTGTCTAGTGGATGGATTATTGCAGAATATCCATCACAAAGTACTGTTAAGGATTAATGGATTCAGCCTTTGTAATGGACTTAAGTCCAGCGGGCATGTCACCATGTCATTCGCTAGAGTCTTGCCATTATCATTACGTTAGACGTTCCAGAAACAACTGTCTTCACATAGATGAATAAACACTTTGGAGTTTTAAATTAAACTAAACATTCAATCCTCAAGACCGCCAGCGTAAAGGTGAAACACCATTTGCAAATAGTGGTAGAAATAGGGGCGAAACTTTTTACACTTTGCCAATAAAGAAAGGGCACTTAAAATCACAACGATTTTGGCTCTTTTTCGAGGTCTGAAGAGAGATTTAATTTGGGGTTTGTATATTTGCATTTTATATAAACACGTAATACCAATAAAATAAAAATGTAGTTGTATTCATTCTTACTAAATAAAACAAAGAAATATTCACAGCTCTATATTTAAGTAAAAACATCTTGAGACATTTTGATGTGTCATAGGATTAAGCAATACTGTAAAGAAGGTTGACATATTTCAGACATTTAGTAGAATCGGCACTGACATACAGAGATTTATTCAAGTTCGTGCTCACTCATGCTAGGTATCGCAAGCGATTTTGTTCAGACATATCAGCTGTTAGAGACCAACCTTGAACCTTTTTGACTTATTCTTTGATACGTAACATGTACACAAAAGTCGCATGCGATGCTTTACATACGGGTACGCTCCGAAAGGGTAAATTTTGAAAGCCTAAACATTACATTTTCCCTAAGGGATCATTAAAAGGGCACATATTTTTTTCAGAGATTAAAACGCCGCCACGACGCACACAATTCGAATAAATGTAATGAATAGAATGTGTGTAATGCTGGGAACAGACCAAGCAAACAAAAGTGATCAATTTTTTTATTTCGTTTCGTTTGCTTCAGCAGAACAAAAAGAGCTGTTGGGACCATTTTCTTTAGCATATGCTGTGCTAATGATAGCACATAAAACATCCAAACAAGACCAGCAATGTTTGATTTAGAATTTTCAGAAATATAGGTAACCTGCGTGAAAGTAGTGAAATACCAATTAATACTTAAAAGAGATTGCAATGATATTGTAAGCATTGTAAATTATATTGCTAGATGTAAACTATAGAAAACATTCAAAAAATTTACAATTGTAAGGAGTGCATTCATATTAACCGTTCCAGAACCGTTCCGTTCCGTTCGCTTCTCGGCCTTTTGACTTAGATCAAAGTGTAAAGTGTAGTATCAGAATAATCAGTATCTACGTAATCGTACGAGTATCTACTGCTTTACCGATTTCTGCAGCGATAGCGTTAGTGGTCTTTACTACAGAGTTGTGTTTGAAAGAATGATAGCAAATTTGCTTATGTAAGAGGATTTACAATTGAGCAACTCTCCACCCTCAGGTCGGCTTGCGATACATCTTTGGTATGTGGCGTTGTATATTCCTTATCTTTAGTCTCCTTTTTTGCTATAATTGCTACTCTAAATTACCTTGATTTTGAATATCTCATAAAAATGTAAAAACGATCAATCGCATTTTAAGATTCAATTCACCTTAATTTGATTTTAATATGCTTGGAATAATATCAAGAATGAGGTTGCGAAACCTACAGAATAAAATTAATTAAGATGTTATGATGTAATTATCATTTGTAAGGAATCTAGAAATAATTACATAACTGTAATTAACTTATGTATAAAGCAGCATTTTTAGATAGCCTAGTAGGTAAATGGCCAGCAGCGTGACTTTTCATAGAAACTTGAATTCACGGTTTGCTCAGCCTCCATTTCAAAGTTACTTGAACAGTTAAATGTTTTTACTTTAGGGTCGGATGGCACTTTAGGTTGTCACCTTGGTATTTACTGACTAAAGACATTCAATATTTTTTAATTCTGCTAAATAAAAGAATCTTTTCATTTATTTCATACCTGTTACGTGGCGTTAGGTATATATTTGAGCCACTACTACACTAGATACATGATTTAAACAAAACCGCCAAAGTAGGGATAACAGCCGAGTTTTTGATAGAAGAAGGCGTTACTTTGCGGAAATCCGTACTAAAATCTAAATAAAACTATTTAATTTGCAATTTCGCGCCCAAAATGTATACGTATTATGGCGTGGAATGCAGACTTCTCCTGATGATGCTTCGGTTACGAAACGAAACGTACGTTAAGTTTTTAATAGTGTGTGTATTGTCGATGCTAATAAAACAGTTGAGTGGTGTGTGTTGTGTGGAGCTGGATATATTTGGGCTTTTTGGTTTCCGGTAAGTCCAATCCATTCATAGCGCTCTATTTTGCCTGTTTTGTCACGCCATAATACGTATACATTTTTGACGGGAAATTGCAAATTAAATAGTTTTATTTGAATCATAATTTTTGAAAACCCCATAAAATATTATTTTTATTACATTTGAAGGTACCACATCTCCCCTCTTTTGTGTCTAACTCCTGTCAATATTTAAATTCATAAATTGCGCAACAGAGCTTCATAGATTTGCAAGTATTTTTTTATGAAAATCCATCCGCTGTTACTAAAAAATGTAATATTACAAAAAAACTTACAAAACTGTTTTTTATCAAATCAACATAAGCAGGGTATCGCTGATGAATAACGATCTGGAGTTTCACTTCCTAGCAAAGGTTATCCTACTAAAATCAATGATTAGAGGTACAGATCGGATCGTTAGTTAATAAGATGTGTTAATAATTATTATTACAGTAAATAAAGGATTTTGATTATTTAAAGTGATGTTTAACTTAAATATAACATAGTGAATCTATGCACTATTGTTCTAAAAAACTAATTCTATGTATTTTCTATAACGAATATATGAAATGCGTAACTTATTTTCTAAAGCTATATTGATGCAAGCGTCTCTTTTATTTGGAACACAAAAGAGAGCAAATATGAGAATGGTAATGAACGATATTTGCTTATATAGAACTAGCTATTTGCCCGCGATTTTCTCAGCGTGGAAATAGGTGACTTTCATACAAAATATCAAAATCGGTTAAGCGGCTTAGGCGTAAAAGAACAACAGTCAGATGGACAGACTTTCGCGTTTATAATATTATGAGAAAGTATGTATTATTAGTAAAAAAAAGCAGACGAATTTCACATGCGAAAATATACACGATCCTTGCAGACCTGCCTGGCTTCCATCACATTCATACAGTTTTCATACAAACTCGCCGGTTTCGGAGACTCTTGACACCACCCTTGGATAACACCCGAGCGATTTCATCGTGTATGTAAACCTAAGTCTCCCGGATACCTACATCTATCCACATTCGCATTGTATATCTGCAGGATCGTGTTATCCCATAAGGGACTTGACGATAAGATATGTATGTATGTATGTAAAATATGCACTCCCACACACAACAATTATGCATGGTGCAACCAAATATTTGTCCTTAACCTTAGTCACAGATGAGTAATCTGATGGCAAGAATTCCAAAAAACCTTTGTCAACAAAGTTATGACTGAGATATTAAGTCTATTAATACCAAATCACCCGCCCAATTTTGACCTCGACTGTATGCAGATCTAATATGATGGCAAGAATTGGTAAGGTCAGACCAGTACCAACCCGGCGAGAATAATAACCGAAGATCAAGTACAGTAAATGCGATAAAATAGACGATTATGTTTATGGAAGTAAAAGAGAAAAGCCTCATGCATATGTTTATGATGTTAATTTTGCTAGCACTACAAGGTGGAGAGATGCTAGCTATCCTAGTTAGTGCACTGGCGCTCATTACTAGGTCCTCACCCGTAAGTTCCTTATGAAAACTCGGCATACTCCAGTATGTACTAAAACACGCTAACGGCGGGATATCCAATGGTAAAAATCCCACATAACTAGGCTGCACCTCACGGTTGTAGGATATTTTGGAAAGGTTTCCTCCTCAAAACACAAAAAAATTGTGGATAGTTTTACGGTTCAACTAGTTTCACTTCAATTATTTCTGTGCATATTTAGTATTTTTATGTTTTTTTCATTCACAAACATGTATGTGTTTTTCTTTTGTAGAAGAAACCCTGCGTCTTATTTAACTTAGTATATTTTATTTATATTTTTCTTAACATTTTTTTTGTAACAGTAAGCTGTTTATAGATATAACATTACTTATTATTTTAATAAATTGTAAATATACATTAACAGCGTATAAAACAAAAAAAAACGGTTTAAAAAATAAACTACCAGTATTGGTTTTTTATACATTTAAACCCGAAAGTAAGCAAATACCAAAACATAAGTAGATGTAACGTAATATTTGTATAATTTATAAAAAAGCTCCCTCGTTCTTTTCTATAACAAAACAAACTAAACGAATGTAGACCGTACGTGCGGTATCACTTGTTCAGTCTGTACCGGGCATAATAACATTTATTCCTGTGCCCATGAAACTACGGAAATGAAAATTGATATGCTCGTTCTCTTTAACGTGAATAAAATCAAAATATTCATTAAAATATTGTATGGTCATTTTTTAAATGGCAATATTTTAGTGGCCGTGCATTGTCATGAGAACCAAATGTGGGCATAAAATTTAGCTAACACTTAGAAATTGGACAAACGAAATACCAAGACTTCATAAGACAGAGAGGCAGGTGCGACTAAAAGAAAATTTGGAAAAATAGACCACAAAACAACAAGGATATTGTTAGTTCATTACGAAATAACAATAGTATTCCACATACAAAGCCACAAATTCTGTAAATATATTATGTTGATGTATGACCTTGCTTTAGAATTGTACACATGCCTTGATATTTGGTCAACATTTTTGTACTGGTATTTACAGAAGCTATTAACATTTTTTTGTCCAAATAATATTCATTCTTTCCATATTAATAATAAATATGTATATTAATTTAACATTAACTCTACCGACCAACCGCGAGGCTCGGGTTCGATTCCCAATGGGTTAGATTGGATGGATGGCATTTGTATAACAAACATTTAGCAGTCTGTATTTCCGGGTCTGGGTGTTCAATAAATTTATTCTGATATATATTTAAGTATTTCTATGTATTAGAATCGTTGAGTTTTTCTTTAACATCCATAACACAAGCATATAATTTGCTTTCTTTGAAGTTAAATTCAATTTGTGTAACTAGTCCAGGAATATATTTAATAATTAATGCAAAAGTTGTTTTTTTGTCATTCTTTTACGTCACAACGGAGCGATATGATGGTAAAAGTGTCGAAGTTGGAAAGTGACAAAAATTACTTGTGTCTTGATATCAAAACTCGTTAACTGTAGAGCTAAAAAAAATAATAGGCGGACGTAGCCGCGGGCAGCATCTAGGCAAGTATAAAAAATCCTTAATCATGCATGCAATCTGGGCATCAATGTGTTAACCATGCTTTAAGTTTCCGGTATTTTTTAGAGACAGTACAAGAAAGCGCATTGTTTTCAGGGTTCATGTAACATGTCATAACGTAGGTAGATACCAGAGGAGCCTATATTGACATTTCAACGACCAAAACAATCGATACAATTTTCTCTGCTTACTCCGTAAGGGACTTGGCGTAATGATATATATGTATTTTTGATATTTTTTATATTATTTCCAAAAACCTATTTGATAGGTAGAGTGCTTGTCAGCAGCTCGCTCGGTTTGGCACCGCCTTATTTCATTTTCCTGCCGCCAGACCGTCAGTGCTCCCGATATTGATTTAGATGGTCAAGAGTAGCCGGTAGACTTGCACAAATGGCCTAAGACCCCATCTTTAACAGCGGCGCACCAGTAATAGGTACATGAGGTACAATACAGCGCGCTCGTTCCTTAGCAAAAGGAGACATGTCCGCTATTTTATACATAAAATAATTTGATTAGTTGTTTTGATGTTTAGGGTGTTATCACATTTTAAAATATTTGGTGAGATTTGATAAGATACAGAAACACGTGGATAAGTGACACGAAAAACCGAATAACATAAAAAACAAAAATATTCTTGCATTTAGTAACGGAATAAAGAAATCACTTTTTATATTCTATTATCTTACATCTTGCAATGAAGACAAAAGAGATATTTGATAATTTTCGGTCTTAGGTTCCAAATGTTCATGTCTAAATTTTACATCTATTGGCTATCAATTTATCTAATGTAGTCAAATATTCGATATCCGCTACTACATCTTGCAATCACTAGTATTTCGATCGATGGACCGAATACCGGATATCCGTTTTTCGTTATTCGAAAGAATAAAGAAATTAAATTTTAAAGAATTTAAAAGGAGTGTTATGATTAAATATTTATTATGTTTTTGTGCTCTTTGAGTTGGTGTAAAGTGAATTATACAAATTTTAATCCCATTATTATCAATATTTTTTTGCTATTCAATCACTTTGCATTTTGATTCGAATATTTTAAGATAAAAAAATATTGTAATTGATTAAACACTAAACTGGAAAATTCTAATGAAAAAAAAAACACTTTTATATTTTCACTAATTCAAGAAGCGGTATGTTCATAAAAAATAAACGTACCTCGATCCATCTCCATCCGTAAGGAGACAATCTGCCGTCGCACATCAACAAAGAGCCATAGAACAGTAGCCGCAGACACCACACACACACACAAAGCTAGGGCTGCGGCGAGACGCATGAAGGGCTTAGAACGGCGTCTCCTTGTTGTACGACGGCTCCACGGCTCCCCTTCATCACTTGAGGCGGACAAAAGTCTACCACCTCTAGAACCCCCACCACCCACTAAGGCATCCAACTCCCGTCTCTTCCTCATTTTCTTCCCCACCCTTAGCGGGACCGCCGCGTGTACACCACTCTCCATAACGTATATCGCTACCGCATTCGCACTAATTCACTTATCACCTATCACAAGATTTGGCGACTGGTCACACCAATGTCTGTTTATCGAATGAGCGACATTTTATAAATAAACAAATTACACGCAAGTTTATAGTATGAAGAAAAAGTATAGGGTTGTCAACTTGGTACAACAAAGTTAGTATTAAAGTGAGATTAAGATAAATTCTGAATGAAAAT
Source organism: Calephelis virginiensis (assembly GCA_002245475.1). NCBI lineage: Eukaryota > Metazoa > Arthropoda > Insecta > Lepidoptera > Riodinidae > Calephelis > Calephelis virginiensis. Next base: position 1,281,548 of record NJDC01003027.1, read on the forward strand.
TAAAATGACTGATGGATAACCAAGTGTGTAAGGCGGTGACTAATATTTGCACGAAGCCGATATTTGACATCTGTTAACATCATTCAATAGTAATGAAGTGACTATTATGGTAAGACTGACACAAAAACCTACAGTGTAAAGGGCGTCACAGGATGTCTTTAACAGTTATTATCAATTTAATATCATTCAAAATCCACAAAAAGGTTATTTTTGGGTATACAGACTAAACGTAGTGGTCAGTTATGTAGCATAAAATGTATGTATAAAATGTAGCATAAATTTAATGCGTTATTACTCATTGTATTACAAATTGTATATAACTTGGTTTCGTATATTTTTTCCCATTATCATAATTTTTATTTATGTTTTCTCATAAAATAAATTACTTCGCTGTCAGCCCTAATTACGTATGTTGACAGACAGGATTTTTATAGCATTTTAATACTATTGTATTATAATAAGATAAGACTACGTGGTAGAACGTTCGATTACATCAATATCATGTACAAGGCGACACATAATGAAGAAATATAAGGAAATAAACCGCAATTATACCTTAATACCATTTGTTAAACCTAAACACCGGAAGTTACGACAAATACCTACAACGTTTTGCATTTTCTTGATAAAAAATATTTACTAAGATATCTACGGACAATACTTATGATATTTTTCTGAAATATTTTGTTGAAAATCAAAAAAATATATATTTTATATACATTCATACTAACCCAACAATGATGCAGATTTTGTTTATTTCAATTAAAAAACAGAACAAAATCGATATTCAGAAATATTGATATTTTTTTTTGTTCGCTATATTTACTATATGTTCGCTTGTTTCTTTGCTATCTTATTACATGAAAAACGATCAATTAAATTTTAAACCGACTAGCTCTTCGAATGATCTTTAAAACGAAAAATTAGTCAAAATATCGGTAAATTCTGAGTCAAGAAGCAATTCATGTTTTTTTTAATTGTCTAGCCGATATAAAACGCTGTCTAATACGACATTGGAACACCTTAAAGTTTACCAACCTTGACCTAGCTTAAATGTCCGGACTCGTAACTAATAGCTACTAGCTTATAACTTTATACCGTTCGAACCTGTTTTACGGCCAATATTAATAATCAATCCTAATCCAAAACGTGCTGTCCAAGATTGATATTTTTATCCATTTTTATGTTATCGCTTGCCAATAACATATCTGTGGGCAGGATAAATATAGTAATTAGGTATGGGATAGGCCGCCGGATACGCGGCTATCTAGATTGCTTGAAATCCATTAGATTGAGATACATTATTAACATTGGCCGTTAATCAGTAACAAAATCAATGGATATCTTATGAAAAAGTTCGGCTATTACACTTGATTTTAAGGCCCTTCACATACTTCCGGAATCGTGCCCTAAGGAAAAAATCGCTGCAAATACAAACAAATCTATGGACCTATCACATATATTAATAACCTTTCCGTACGGAATTTGAATGAATTTATCTGGACGAAATTTAGTTTAAATTTTTCGAAACGGAATTCCGTAATTAACACAAAACATTCTCATTTCTTATTCGTACCTCTTTTACTACATTGTGTGGAGTGAAATGATGTCTCGATAAATAGAGAGATGTTCCTTTTCAACGCACTTTCTGACGAATCATTTGTAATACCTAATTATTTTTTCTCAATTATTTAAGTTTAATCGAGTTCTTGACGTGTGTAGTTAGTCCATAAACAACATTTTTTGTAATGAAAAAAAAAATCGCACAAACCGTAAATTATACAATGACTCGCTTTGACTTCGCTTATCAAACTCGTGTTCCAGTTCCTAAGGCGAGATATAAAATACTTGAGCTCGAGTCATAACACTCCAGCCCCAGGTTTTTAACAGACCGTTACCGGATCTTTGACACATATAAGCGGCGAGTACTGTTACCATCAGGAAATCAGCCTACTTGTTTGCCTTCAAATCTCTTAAAAAAACCACTACACTTGATAAATAACGCATGCAGCTAATTATGGTCCGCCACATGAGTTCGTAATTGTTCTGTAACAAAAAATCGGATCGCAATTTCAAACGCAGCAAATCCGGACAAATAATAGAATTTATGTAGACTTGCTATGAATGAGCTTTTCCGTTTTCGAAACAGAATTCCGTTACGAGATTCCGAACATATGCTGCGGGCCTAAAACAGAATTGATCAAGTTCTTGCAATATTTAGTACTAATTAATTATTGCAGTAGTAAATATTTCTTTGTGTAATTGATGTTCTTGACAACTTCCTACACTTCCGTGTCGAACTTATATTATCATCTCTGTCCTAAGCCTTAACTCGGTTGTATTTTCAGAGAATGTTACGAGGAAACCTACCTTTACAATTATTCAGTCTTCATTATCATCTCACCGCACTGCAATTTAAGTTTAGACTACCAAGTACAAGTTTTATTAATAATGCAAAGTGATTTGCATAGTTCACGTCCCTCTTTGCGGAAAGTTTATAACTTTTCGGGGAGATTCTGTGATGTTTTGCATTTAATATTGTAACGGAATGACCATCTCACGTAGAATAATTAACATTCTATGTTAGATGGTCATTTATCTTTTAAAGGTCAAATACGTCGAAGCTATTATAAATATTTAGCATTAAAAATATAAAACCAAAATAAAATAGTTAATTACTAAATTTTCAAGCTTTTTTACACGCGTTTAATGTCCTTAACACATTTTCATATAGTAATAAAGTTTTTAAAAAATGTATCTTCAAGCCACGTCCCCAAAGATTTATGCAGAGGTACATCCAGGGCACCCACGACAAAGTACGAAGACACCAAGTCCCACAATGTAATAAGTGGTAAATCTACCGCCAAACAGGCACATATTCAATCCCGGATAACGTTGTTTTTATTAGAAAAATATAAAATGCATTTTCTTTTAGTTGCTCAACCCGGGAATCGAACTCGGGACCTCATGGAGTCTTTTCCAACTACCTGACCGCTACACCACAGACGCGATAATAAATATAATTTATCATATCAGATGCTATTTTAATATTTAAATTGATTGAAAACGCAAACGCAGAGTTCACTTAAAACTTGTTTTTACCAATAGACGTATAAGTGGTTTCACAGACAGCTTGGATAGGATGAAAATATATTTCCCCATGTTAGTCCGGGCTCCTTTGTAGAATAGACGATCTGCCTTCGTGCCAGGCAGCTCGTAAAAGGCGAGCATAGGCTTACCGTCACTAACACCGCGACATCTTACTAGCTGGTCGAGTTTCGCAGCAACTCACCCGGGTTGGTAGCACCGTCTTGCCTATTCCTGCCGCAATAACGTCAGTGCTTGCTGTTGACGTGTTCCGGTCCGTAAGGTAAGGTAGCCGGTAGACTTGCACAATTGGCCTAACGTCCCAGCCACTGGACAGTAACGCACTGATAACATTTATGGTGTTTATAGGCAACGGTTGCTTATTACCATCAGAAGTGCAATGAGCATGTCCACTGTTCGCTCAATAAAAAAAAATTGTTCCGTTTTTGCAAAAAGTTCAACCAAAAGTCGTAAAAACGAGCTTAAATTTGAAATAACGGGGCAGAATTCGACTTAAGAGCTCTAAAAGACCTTAGTTCAAATAAATATATTCATAAGTTGTTCTGGCTTTTTACTTCCAGGTATTTTTGCCAATGTCAAGCATTCTACGTGATCCGAAGATTAAGTTGAACTTTAGCGACCTAGGTGTTGTTTTAAATAATTAATTTCTCATGGTGTTGAAACACGTAGAAGAAAAAGACGCTGGGGGGCTGCCGTAGGCTTAACCATTCGTAGTATGTTAACAAGTAACAGAGCGTTACTCATATTTAAAAAAAAAATGTTCCGAACTAACAAACAAAAATGAGTAAACGTTGTTAGCAATATCAATAATCGGACAAAATACTACCATCCGTAATTAAGACGACTCCGTTTCTAGAACATAGGAACCGGGCATTAATAAGATTATAATAAAAGAAGGTATCCAAGGTAAAGGCAAAGTTTTGTTTCATATGGTTGATAAAAATGCGAAAGTCCGTCTGTCTGTTACGCTTTCACGCCTAAACCACTGGACATCTATGGCTGCTAAGTAGTAAAGGTATTATTTATCCAATTATTGTTGTCATTCACCTAATTTTTCCTTCTTCGGATTCTTCGGAATTTGAAAATTTGAAAAAAACTTGATTTTGTAGCTTAGTATTTAGAGATACATTTTTATTTGTTTATAGCATAAAGGCTCGTCAATGTAGTGTTCCGTGCTAGCAGGGTAGCAGGTAGCCTAGAACCCCACCCATAAGATAACGAGACACCAGTGACAATTATGGTTTCAATAGGCGACGTTTGTGTCAGCGATTCCACGATCAAATCTTTTAGGCATTATCCGAGGGTGGCGGCAAGAGTCTCCGGAACCGCAGTGTTAGTATGAAAAGGGAAATGGATGCAGAGGCAGCCAGCAGGAACGCAAGGATAGTGACATTTGGCACTCCATAGTCCATATTCTCTGTCTGCCCAGAGTTTGTCTCTGTCACATATAGTGAAAATATGTATGTATGTGTAATTTGTGTCTACCTGATTGTGCACTTTTTTCTAAAGCAAAAAAATGTTAAAAAAATGCGTAGGTATGGAGCCTTTACCATGAGCCAGTATAGATTACGTTCGGTAAGGTACCTACGCTACTTGTCGAAATCTATGACACTTGGTCCAAAAATGTGTCTCTCTTAATTACAAGTAGAGGCGCTGTTCAATTACATAGTGCATACAAATAATATAAAGAGACGGTAGCGACTATACTAAACGTAACAAGCGGTAAACTAATGGTAAGGGGCTCAGATAGATTCAGTTAAAACATCTGCGAGGTACAGTATCCCGGAAGACAGCCCTTATTTCCGACTATCGGCCAATATTAATAATCAATCCTTATCCAAAACTTTTTGTCCAAGATTGATATTTTTATCTATTTTCATGTTATCGCTTGCCAATAACATATCAACGGACAGAATAAATATGGCAATTAGGTTAGATAGGCCGGCAGATACGCAGCTATCTGGAATGCCTGAAATCCATCTTTAGAGATACATTATTAACATTGGCCGTATGTAGGGAACAGTCCAATCCATCTAAATAATGATGTCTCGGGCTGAGCACTCTGCTCGGTCCGCGAGGTTGGCAACACATTAGTCGTTTCAAAAAAAATAGTTCCAGTTTGGATTGCGAAACTCGATAGCATCTCTGACACGCTCCAATTTAACTGTTATGTTTGGTATAGATAAACACGATTTATAAGTATTCCCTTTTATATCTTATCATATCGATAAAATGTATATTGTACTTCAGGAATTATCTATCATTTAATCTGTGCATTAACAATAAAATGTGAAACTGAGTTTTGTTTTACTTTTTTAAACCGGGGCAAAAGAGTGGTTTTGATACAGGTCTCTCTCCTCTCTTTCTCTCTGTATGTGTGTGAATATCTCAGTGTGTATGGGTTTATGTTTGTGTGTATGGGTTATGCGTATATGTTTGTGCGTGCGTGTGTCACATTGTATTAGTGCTTGCGTGCGTTCTTAGCTACAATCTACATATATATTTTGTGAGGCGTCATTTTTTTTTATTTTATTCTAAATCGACCTATGTGCCAAATACGATAATTTGGGCATAGTAAAAATGCAAAAAACCGACTTTGATTTCTTCGATACACAAAAATTGAGTATTTTCCTCGATTTCACTGGAATCAAATCATCAGATCCCGACTTGGTGGCTAAGGGACTACTTCAGAGTAAGTTCTTTCAAATAAAAAAAACATATTCAGGAACATCGGAGAAATCAATTAACATCCATAAAGAATATAGAAGTCGAATAAATAACCTCCTTCTTTTTCTTAAGTCGGTTAAAAACAAAACACGAAAACAAACAGGCTGGTTTTACAATGTCTCCTAAAACGGAGGAGGTTCTCAATTTCTCAACATATTTTGTTTGTTTGTTATATGATTATTCCGCAAAAACATGAAAGGACTTTGATAATTCTTTTTTTGAAATGAAAGTAATTCATGATTCAGAGGTGATTCTATAATTATACTACGGCCGTTCAGAGAATGCGTTCCTGACACGTCGCGATTGAACTGACGACGTAACTTTGTAATGGCGTTGCAGTTACGATAAAAATATTATTGCTGGTTGTTTACCGTTTTAACAACTGATGAGCATTAAAACAACATTATTATATCAATAATCAATTAATGTTATAATATTGTGCCAAACTGAGTGTCAAATAACTTGGTAAACAATATTTTTCTAAATCTAAACTGCGCTATTACAAGGTTATGTCAGCGCTTTATATTTGTAATGCTGTGCTAACAATAACAGGCAATAATAGTATCGTAATCTGTTCTTATACAGTTATACTTTATAAAATAATACGTTTTGTTTTTATTTTTAAGAATTTGAAAATAATGGACTATAAGATAACTTTTATTAAATATTAAAAATAAAACTACGACCAAACCGAACGCGCGAAAGAAAGTAGCATTTTTATATTGAGGTTGAAAATGGTAAACCCCAAATGGCATTATGGGCCGCCATTTTGTGACGCTAAAACAGTCGTCTGTTGTCGTTTCGTGCGCATAGACCACGTTCTTCAAGTGTTTTCGATCTGTGTTTATTTGATTACCCGGTTTGCGTTTAACGGACTGTTTCCGCTTTTCAAACTGACATCGGCGCTAAATCGGACTACGATTGTGTTTTTGTGACTTTTGGTGCATAATAATGCCTAAACGTCGACAAACATTGAAAAGTAGAGCCCGTGAGTTAATCATCAAGCTGCAAGATTACTTTGAGCGGGAGCGGCAAAATGGCGGACCCGTGGTACCTGTCGAACAAGTACAAGAACGCGTCTCTCAGGCGCTTGGAGTTAGCAAACGAAAGATAACAAATATTAATAAAGAAAAGTTCGGCTCTACTGGCATGGAAGATAATATTTTACCTACTCCGAAGAAGAAACTTAGAACTAAACCTGTGACAGATATTGACACCTTTGACGCCGACGCAATCAGAAATCATATATATGGTTATTATTCCAGAAATGAATATCTCAACAGGAAGAAGCTTTTGGCATCGTCAAGAGAAGCTGGACTGTTTAGCGGGGGTAAAACTGCTTTAACCAAAATCTTAAAAGATATTGGTTTTTCGTATAAAAAAACAGACAAAAGAAAAATTTTATTAGAACGATACGACATAATTTTAAAACGGATAAGTTTTTTGAGAGAAGCAAAAAAAAGTGATAACTGGGATAATGTCATGTTCATTGACGACACATGGCTAAACGCCAATCACACGGTTTCTGCAAAATACTCAGGTTCTGCAAAATACGGCTTTGTGGAGAACGCGTTACTGGCATTTCAATCAAAAACCACAATTTTTTTGTTCTTTAAAATTTATAGAAATTGAACCCAAGCACAGGGCAAGTGCTAAAATAAAAATAAGTTAAGAGGTGGTAAATAATTCTTTTGTATCTGGGTGACCTATCAAATTAGATTCGCTTGTTTTTAGGAATTTCATTGCACTTGAATTATTTCTTTACCTAGATGACGTAGTAATAAATTTGGAGTCGTTTTTTTTTAATTTCATTTTTTTTATAGAGCTTAAAATAGTTACGATACTTTTTTCTATCACGTCCTGTTCCGAAGGTGTTTATGTTCTCTTTAGGCCACGATTGTCTTTTACCATCAGGACCGACATGTGCTTTTTACCTATCTTATTAAATATGTGGAAGTAGAACCCATGGAAAATTGGAACGGTTAAAACAAGGGCAAGTAGCGCGCTTACCGATTTAATACTGATTCACATAATACCAAATATCGATGTCTCCGAAATGTAGGTCGAAATTGTAAAAGGTGGCTATGGGCAGATGGCAATCAAAAATAACAAGTATTTATGTCTATAACCTATACTCTAGAGCAGTCTTTCCCAAAGTGGGCGATAACGCCCCCTTGTGGGCGCTGCAGGTCTCAAGGGGGGCGGTAAGAGACCCAGAAAGAAAATGGGGGCGTTGTGTAGAGGCGGGGGGGAGTGATTTGTTATTTTATTTAGCTAGGAGGCCTCTTAAACAACGACTGCAAGAGCTCTCGACTCACAACTAACTAATATGAATTAAAAGATTGCTTAAACTCGGTTCTATATTTCTCTCCGCGTAGTATATGAACTACGCCGTAGGTAGTTCATATATCTGTGCTATTTTATTGAATGTAGAAAAAATGAAAATCATGTCAATCGGTCGCTCCATTTCGTAATGAAAGTAGACACAAACAAACAAATGAAAAGGCAACAGACACACTTTCGCATTTTTAACAAGCTTTTGTTAAATAACCCGAATTGTGCATTCCTGTATCAGTCGGCTGTTTCATTGAATACTTGTTTGGACTTGTTGAGTACCATTGAGCGTCGAATGAGATAAACGAGTTTA
>NJDC01003027.1:1295116-1344191 GCA_002245475.1 Calephelis virginiensis
GATGAGGTCATCGCCGCCACAGAGGCCTATTTTGAAGACCTCGGGAAATCGTATTTTTTTGACGGGTTAAAAAAGTTGGAGCATCGCTGATCCAAGTGTATTGAATTTAAAGGAGACTATGTTGAAAAATAAATCTTTACTTTCTCAAAATTTTCTTTATTTTTTCTTAGGCTAAAAATTTATTGAATGGCCCTCGTAAACGTTATACCTAATGAAATAGTTGGTGTCGGTTTTTGTGGTTTTACTGCACTTAATTATTTATTTTGATATTAACAGTGTGTCTTATTTGTAATCATTCGATATGGGGTTTCACAAGGTGTGTGCAAAACCTAAAAGATTGGGACCAAAGGTTCCCAATCTTTTAGGTTTTGCACAATACATTAGTGGACAAAGCAAACCCGATTGTAATATCGACCTTAGCCACGAGGTAAGCTCTCAATGAACATTACGCATGCGCGAAACAACCCTGCAATCTCCCTTTCACATAAATAAACACTGGTAAAAATATCACTATCATATCTATAGAAATATGTAGCGCATAGATATTTAAAAATGTGTTTTAACTTATGATTAACATTTTATAACATTTGGAAGCAAACAAGCAGACTTATTGATAAGCAATACAAGTCGTCTGTAAACATTCGAGTGATACTGCGTTGCCAACTTAGTGCGGGTAAATTTACCAACTACCCCAACCTGCAAACAGAGGAGCTGATTCCATATCCTTTTAGTGATGATCACTGGGTAAAGTGTAGCAAATAGCTGTCAAATGACGTGTTTTATATTTGTTATCTCCTGTGACTAACCGAAATACAATGGAGATAGCAAATACAAAACACGTCATTTGACAGCTATGTGATGTGAACTTTTACCCAGTGATCATATCTAAAAAGATACTGAATAGTCCCGCAGAACGCGAAAGTAAATCGAAAGTATATTTCTCTACTTTCGCATTTAAAACACTCACCCAATATTAATGAAATTTGGCTAGGAGGAGGTAACGTACACAAAATAAAGTCTACTTTTTATTCCGACTAGTCAAATGGTTACAGCTTTATAGTATTAACAAAGGCTAAGACGCGGACAACTGCAAGGCTCATTGATTTCATCCTCAGAATGGAGAGTCACTCATAACATATTTGGTAGACACCAAAGATGTGCGAAACTATACCATCACATGCGACTGCTTGTTTGCTTTCGAATCGCATAGAAAATAGAGAAAACAGGTTTCAAGTTTGACATTATTTAGAACTCTATGTCAAAATAATATACTTATTAGAATTTTTAAATGCCCAAGCCTGTGACGAAATTTTCTTTTTAATAAAAAAAAACAAAAGGTCAATACTATTCGTGTAATCCAAAATCCAAATAAACAAAACAGGGTTATTAACTTGTCACCAATTAAATACCCCCATAAAAGTAATACAAGAAAAAATACTTTCCTTTTTTGTGAGGAAAATATTTACAAAACGTCAACTCAGTCTAAAACGCGACTGTGTTCTGTGTGATATTCATTTGTCACCTTATAATAACAGCTATTCTTTGAAGTCCTATTCCAACATCGATTACGAAATATTCCACGTGCAAATTAAGCCGAATAATAAATCGTCGCTCATTAGATCGATGTATTTCCAAATTCAAATTACACGTAACCAAAAATTATAATTGAAAAAATAACTAGTGGCTCTACACATAAAAAAATGAGCCCAACTCGGGACGCGACGCGGAGGTATACTGGCGTCATAAGACGTACGAGGCTTTCACGCATGCGCACTACGTATTTTACAACCCTCTATTATTTTATACCATAATATAGGCTTGGTACACACGTACGACAACGGTATGACAACCACATGACACGGCAAGCGCAATTTCGGTTTTGAAAATGAACAGTAGATTCAAAGAGTATAGCTTTCCATCTTGATCGCCGACCACATAGCCACCACGAACCAACAACCACATAGACACCGTGAACTAGCGTCTGGAAGTTACACTCCTCACAAAGACCTGTTGTAATTTCCAAGTATTGCTGACTCTCTCTAAAGTTAAAGTAAAAAAGTTTAAGTTAGTTAAGTTAAAGTCTCTGTGGTGTAGTGGTTCGGCGTCGGACTTGACTTCTTCAGGTTCCGGGTTGGAACCCCGGTTCGGGCAACAATAAAAAAATAGAAAATGTATATTTTCAATTTTCTAATAAACATAGCGTTGCCCGGGATTGGATATTCTTACTATATATTCTACCTGAATTGAAGAATAAAGTCTATGCAAATAGAAATTCAAATTTAAAAATTATTTTTGACATTAGGTATTTACAGCATTTCAGTAATAAAAATCTCCGTGTTCATTGGTCTTCATTATTCGCGGCGAAAACAACTAAACTCATTTAATCACAGCGATATTCGTCGCGACTGCCGCTCGACTCCGTGGCTAGCGCCGTACCACGGGATCATCGCTTGGTACTTTTCGGTTTTATATGGAAAAGCAGCTTTGCTGTTTAGTTTTGACTTTGCACAGTAGATGGCATTAAAATAAAAAAAATATCACTACCTTAAGTGAGTGTAAGCATCTGCCATTAGTCAAGTTTAATTCGTTTGCATCAAGTTACTGCCTGATTTCACAAAATATGGTTTGAGTTACTCAAAACAATGCATAAGTCATCATAAATAGTCATGTTGGGGTTTGAAGTAAAGCGGTAACATCCCAAGATCACTGAAGTGCGACATGAAGTGGCGGCTTCGAAAAAACTTCACGAATCCTCAACTTGTGCACAAAAGTACACAAAGTACCCTCCGTATTAAACAGGGTGCCGGAGGGGAAGGGACAAAAAGTGACCTTCACCCTAGAGCAGGAGTCCCTAATTGCCCTTCACAAGGCTAATTACAGGCTCTTTTTCAACCTGGGAACTATTGCGGTCAGGGTCATTAAGGGTGGCCTCGAGCACGCGGGTGCATCTGAGCGGACCGAAGAGAACCCGGCAGATGCAACAGCTAAAAGCAATAGGGAGAGGGGGTTATCGCGGAGCTACTACAAGCCCCCGTAACAGATCTGGAAGAGCACGCGGGCTGGTTAGAGGAAGGTCGGTGCAATTGCCCTCACTGACCAGTGAACACTCGAGCAAAAAAGCTTCCAGGAACCCTCTGAACAGCCAAAACTTTTAAACACATACACACAAATACATCACAAATAGATACAGACCAAACAGACAGACATACGTAAGCGTACATATACACACAATGCTTAAAATTGTCCAAATTAAGCTTCATCACGCCAAGGCGTCGGGTGCCTTGCTAAGTCAAAAACACTTAGAAGAGGGGTTGGAACCTTCATCACTCGTATGCGACAGGAGGTTTTGGATATTACTATCTGCACGAACAACTTGAAGAAACGTATGGTATGTTAGTAAAGACATTTCTATGTCAGATCACAGATATATACGATATGACATTGAGGCTGGTAAAGCCCGATGCATCAACACCTTTCGGAATCCCAGGGCCACCCATTGGGGCTCCTACTGTGAAGACCTAAAAGGCTACCTAACTGAGGCACCGAAAACGATTAGAACTCCAGATCAACTAGAGTTTACAAATGTAATAATGGAGACAGGGTTGAATGAAGCATAGCCTAATAACTGCCCATTAAAAGTAATGGATGCATCAAATGCACCATGGTGGAATAGTAATCTGCTTCGACTTAGGAACAAAGCCCGGTCTCTCTTTAATAAAGCAAAAAGGGATAAAAACTGGAACGCCTACAGAGAAGCACTTACTATGTTCAACAAAGAGTTACAGAAGGCTAAGAGAAGATCATGGAGACGACTATGTGAAGAAGTAACTAGTGCTCCCCACATCGCCAGAATCTATAGCCAAAACTCCATCTAAGCATTTGGCTCTACTAAAAAAACCAGATGGTACTTTCACTACCTCTGCCCAGGAAGCGCTGGAGCTCATGATGTGCACTCATTTGCCTGGAGCGGTTGTAATAAATAGCCGATAGACGGCTACCTGTCAACTCAGGAGGTGTGAGAACACCTAAGCCAGGAGATTGGAGAATAGCCACATCTATATTCAAACCCCCTCAAGTAAGATGGGCCATTAAAAGTTTTAAGCCCTTCAAATCAGGGGGTGAGGATGGCATATTTCCGGCTTTACTTCAAAACGGCTTGGATGTCATTTTACCATTGGTGGTTAAAGTCTTCAGAGCCAGCTTTGCCTGGGGATACCTACCAAAAAGCTGGACAAGGGTCAGGGTTACATTTATCCCTAAATCAGGTGATAGAGATAAATCATTACCGAATCATACCAACACATCAGCCTCACCTCTTTTTTATTAAAAACTATGGAAAAGGTGATTAATCTTCACATCAGAGAGAAACACCTTGCTAACATGCCTCTGAATATGAAGCAATATGCCTATCAAAGAGCAAAGTTAACAGAAACTGCAATAGTGTTGATAAAACAGAAAGAGCAACTGAGGACAAGCAAATTGCTCTATGTGCCTTTCTTGATATTGAAGGTGCGTTTGATAACACCTCAACTTATGTCATACTCAATTATATGAGAGCACGCAGCATTGACGAACAAACCACTTGATGGATAAAAGCAATGCTGACACACAGATTCGCCAAGGTAACCTTACTGGATGCGACCGTCGAAGCTCGTATCGTGCGAAGATGCCCTCAAGGTGGAGTGATTTCTCCACTGATGTGGTCAAACTACTACAAGAACTTAACGATGCACGTTTCGATACATAAGGCTATGCTAATGATCTGATGATCTCAGTGGTAGGGCAATGCCAAACAACCGTTTCAGAATTGCTACAATGCCTTACGTATAGTCGATCGGTGGTGCAGACAAGTCGGACTCTCAGTCAATTCCGACAAAACCATCATCGTTCCATTAGTAAGAGTAAGAGGCGCTTATTAGACAAATTGAAAGAGCCCTCTTTCTTAGGAAAACCTATACCCTTCTCTAAAGAAGTAAAGTATCTGGGCTTAACCTTAGACCAGAGATTAACCTGGAATCCGCACATTGAACAAGTTGTAAGAAAGACTAAAACAGTGATGGGGGCATGCAACAGATTATTAGGACCTAAATGGGGTCTTAAAACAAAATCTATGTTATGGGTTTACACAGCCATAGTGCAATCTATAATTTTCTACGGCTGCGTTGCATGGAGTAGGAAGGCAGTCCAAGTAACATGTCAAAAAACCCTATCAAGCCTAGAAAGGATTGTCTGCTGTATGGCAACTGGTGCATTCCGATCATCGCCCACACAAGCGCTAGAGGCGATTCTTAATTTGCAGCCTTTGCACATTAATGTGCAAAAGGAAGCAAAACTCGGAATGCTCCGTGCTGTGAAGCGAGGAAGACGCAGATGGGAATCTTCAACCATAAGGACACTTTATAATGAACTTATAAACAACTTCTATCATAGATATGCTATCGGATAAGCTACGGATTTAAGAAGCTGTATAATGTTGCTCCAACAAGCAGAGAGGAATGGCTTATTGGAGTACCGCAATCCATCAAGCTAGGGAACGTCACATGGTTCACTGATGAATCTAGGAAAGATGGAAAAGCCGGAGCGGGTGTGTATTGTCAACGGCCATTAGTAAAAAAGCATATAAGTTTATGCTACTGTATACCAGGTAGAGATTTTCAAAATACTGACGTGTGCACAAGAAAACTTCAACCGCTGCTATGTTCACAAGCATATTGTGATTCTATCTGCTATCAGATAGTCAGGCTGCTCTAAAGGCACTGCAATCTATAGAATTTAACTCTAAGCTTACTGGGGAGTGCACCCAAGTCCTAAATAAGCTGGGCGAAAACAACAAAGTGACGCTTGCATGGGTTCCCGGACACACTGGGATAAAAGGAAATGAGGTTGCAGACGCGCTGACTAGGAAGGGATCAGAGGAACTCCCTGTAGGACCAGAGCCAATATGCGGAGTTGCTAGAAGCATTTCTAGGAGCTTGCTTAATAAATGGACTCTACAAGAAAGTCTATCAAATTGGCTAAAAACCACGGGCCAAGAGCATGCAAAGGCACTTGTGGCAGGGTTAAACACCTAATTTTCTTCGATTGCTATCAGTATGCATCGGAAAGAGCTCAGGATCTTGGTTCGAGCTATAGCAGGTCCCTGCGGGCTAAACAAACACCTTAGCAGGATGAGCCTTGCAGAGACATCTGACTGCAGGTCTTGCCTTGAAGCAGAAGAGACTATCCTGCGTTCATTCAGGCTAGAAGTAAGCATCTGGCACTTAATAAATCCCCAAGATCTTAAGCTGATCAATTCCAAGAGCATTACACAGTTCTTAGAAACTGTCGGAATTGTGGTTTTGATCTAAGCTTAAAGAGTAAGAGTTGTGATCACAATAGATCTAGTTAGGTCGCAGTGATCCTTGGGGTAGGTCTTACACGAACTCTTAATAATAATAATGTGTTTTTGTATGTGTAAAAAAATCATTTTTTATTTTTAATATATTGCATCTCAACATCTCTTCAATGGTAATATATAGAGAAAAAAATTGAGTTGGTAGTTTTTTGTTAATTATAATCGCAGAGAATGTTTACGAAGTTTCTACAATATAATCCAGGATACAAAGTTGTATCACTAGTACTGACACTACGGTGTAAAATTGAACTCAGTATTTATATGGCTAAAAAATTTAATTGCAGAAAAAATTGTTCTAAAATCTTTCTCAATCATTAACACACAAACATTGAGTTTAGAACTAAGGGTTTTAAACATGTTAAAAACACACTTGCAGTAATCTGTATTGTGTACTTTGAAACTTTGAGAAGTTTGATAAAGAAACATTTTTTCAGTAAATCTATTCAACATATTTTGTAACAAAAAATAAAACGCTTACCTTTATTTACATCAATTTTCATAGTAGTAACTTGGTCATAAAGGGAAGCGCATATCCATGTGAGCATCAGTAACCATAGCAGTAGAGTCCCTCTGACCGCCCAACAAAGTGCACATTGTACTTCTGCTCCTATGTTTGGTTCTGGTGTTTTTTGTATAATATTACGGTTACGTTCTTTCCTAAAACAAATATAGATTTAATATACATAACTATATTTGTGCACAACTTTGTGAACTATTAATTACAATTTCCATTCAAACTTTATTCCCCTATTATAGTTATTTATTATTCTATAGTTTAATATTAAAGTCAACCCTGACTTAATCTTTTTATCAAAATTGGTTCAGCAGTTATGCTGTGAAAAGGTAATAGACAGACAGACTTTAGCATTTATTATACTAGTATGGATTTAATTGCCATTTTGATTAACGCATTGGAGCACACATCATACTTATTTAATTGAGCTTGGGTTTTGATTTCAACAATAAGTATTTGTGTGATGAATTGGTATAAGTATGTTTGCTAAATTTATTTTTGTTATTACATGTAACATATGATCGTTTGTGATTGCTTACTCCTTATAATAATCTGCATAATCGTATAAAATGGAAATGATAAAATGAATTTCGCATAGTCAACGTATCACCCCTGAATGGATGGACCAATTTTGCTAATAATTTTTTTGTTGTACTTATGTTGTTAGGAGCAGGTTCTCATGAAAAAAAAACAGTAAAATTGCAAGGAAAACAATATTTTAATTATTTCTATACCGACTGTTAGTAGGTATCAATGTCAAGCGATACGAAGTTCGCCAGGTCAGATAGTCTTTAAAATATAATGTACATTGTAATATTTGTGAACCATGGTTTAAAGAAAAGAGAAGAACACCCAAGGCTGACGTCAATAGTGAAAATTTTATTACCTTGTAATTTTTTTCTTTCTATTGGGAATTACTTCTAGCTGCAAGTCTTCGGACTCTTCATCACTGGATAGGTCCAGCAGTCGAAATTTTTCCTTGTTAGATTTATATGGTAGTGACATTTTGGTCGCTTCATACACAACATCCCTTTCACAGTTTATCAAATAAAAGCCTTTCGATTTAGTAATGTTTACAAATAAACGTAACCTGAAAAGGTTATTCGAGAAGGAACGCTATTTTGTCAGTTCTAAGCGATAGCCGGAACGAACATTTCTTACATTGCACTTATACTAAAGTTTTTAAAATAGGTCTTACACATGCAGGTTAGGGCAACAAATAAATAGAGAATTT
Source organism: Calephelis virginiensis (assembly GCA_002245475.1). NCBI lineage: Eukaryota > Metazoa > Arthropoda > Insecta > Lepidoptera > Riodinidae > Calephelis > Calephelis virginiensis. The sequence goes on from NJDC01003027.1 coordinate 1,303,259, forward strand.
CCGATTTCTGTTCATTTATCACACTCAAAAAACAAAAATTGTTGTTTTTCACGAATCAGAATCACACTCACACAGTGTTACCAACACATAAAAAAATACACAAATAGCACAGTCAGTGTCACAGATGGTCACAGATTACACCATAGATAATACACTTTCATTACACCTAACACATAATCTGTGGATTACATCCCTGTCAGTGGTGTTATCGTAATATTCTGGGTTGCCGTATGTGACATTCTGATTTGCCGTACTTTAAGAAAAAAAGTAGTAAAATCCCGTAAAAAATATAACAATATTTATTCCTCATTTATTTCTTCTCCATAAAGGCTTCTTATCGTTTCTATAACTTCAGATTCATGTTTATCTTGTGCATATTTTTCCTTGCTTCTCATTTTGTTATTTCAATGATGACAATAACATCAAATACGGTGCACTTTGCTCAATACATATCATCATCATCAGCAGAAATTCTGTCTGCGAAAATGGCTGTTATTCCTACTGGTGTAAATAGTTTTGTTATAGATGTCTTAACCCTTTTTATTCTTGCCAATTTAGGCGTATTTTTGTTCTTTTTTGGCGTAGAGAGTAGAGACACAGTGTCTCATTTTACGCTAACAAATGACGTGTTTTATATTTGCTATCTCAAGTGACCAACAGAAATACAATAGAAATAGCAAACACAAATGACGTCATTTGATGTACATTTTTCCATTTTCAGTTGGCAGCAGAGATACATAATCAGCCCCCTGAACTGGTTTTTCGTTTTAGTCGCATGTCGGGATTTCCCCCGACTATCGGTTATGAGTGGTACGTTTAGCTGCGCTCTGGTTTAAAAAAAGTTTCATTTCACTTAGAGCCATTTTACCATATTTTTAAACGTCGATTACCGTATATAACGGCAATTGTCGTGTCAATAACAACACTGCGTGCAGTTTTCTTACTCAACTGTGATAATACCCATAAGATTATGATAATTAATCATAATCTGGGTATCTATTACATTGTAAACCTAAATGCAATTTTGCCCTAAATTCTAAATATCTGAATGTAATTTTTAAAAGCCTTAAAATAAGCCCTAAATTGTTGGTTTAATACACAAAGGTCTCCTTAATCAAGAGTTTGTCTCTTGAGTGTTATAGGTAAAATAAAATAAAGCAAAACACAAGGGCACTACCAAAGTAAGTACCTTTTTTCGAAGCAATATTTTTTTTTGTTTTTTTTCTGTTCACGCTGCTTCTAACGCTAAAGTTACTGAAAATATTTTTACCAAATGTGTAGTTAGTATCATAAAGCCCGGAGCAACATTTAGCAAACAGTTGACTTCGAGAAAGTCAATTGTTTCCAGCATTGACTTAGAAAAATGGCAATTAGAATTAGAAAAAAAAAACATTCCAGATTGTGCTATTCTAGCATAGTATCTAATGGAAACGATTTCTATTCTATGTCAGATTAAGCGGGATTTTTTTTTGTTTAACAAGACTTCTTTCATTTCAGACAGTCCTCGAAAATCAAAATACCATCAAAAAACGAATCCTGTTGTTGACAAGTTTTATTTCCATTTTCATAATTATTACTATTTACTACCCATTAACCAGTTGTATGTAGTCAGTTAATCAAATTTAAATATCTAGACAGTTAGGTTATGAAAACGTTAAATAAATGAGGAAAAAAAGAAAATAATTTCATAGATATACGTAAATGTTTCTTTTACTGTTAATTTACATTTTAAAATATTAGTGTGGTTGTGATCTCTCTTTCTATCTTTCAGTGCTATGAAGCAACATATGTAGTAAAATATTTTTAAAAAATGTGCAGGAAGTAGGCCTTTTATTTTTATTAGTCAGTAACTTTAACCTAAAGTATATGCAACGTCTCTCAACTCAGGGTCACTTATCGCAATGCTTATCATTGCAAGAGTGGGATGATGTTTTACATATGATGAATGTCTACCTACTTTGTGGAAAGTCTGGAAACCCAATACGTTGATTACGATATTTTGAGATCGTTCAAAAGAGATGCCTATAACCTCGGGTCCCGGCTATCTCCCTATTTTTGTTCTGCGGTCTCCAACAGTAAAATCAAGTATTCAAGTGGACGTCGATGGCCTTCCGGATCAGGGTTCATCTGTCACACTCTCTCTGCCGAGCTTGAATTCTGCTATCCATTTTTTAACACATGAATAAGGCAGACAAAAGTCCCCTAATGTATGGCTGGCTTTCGGTGATAGCCCCATCTTATGGAGGTACTTAATGGAGGCACGCTGCTCGATTTGCTTCTTTTAATAATAAGGGTATATTTCGAATATGTACTATGTTTCACATTATATAATCTTAAAGAATCTCTTAAAATATGAACAAAATCAATTTGTTCAATGCAATTAATTATTCTGGAATGTGTATTTTATAAAATAATTATGTATTTTTTACAACAAATAATTTTGATAGTATGTACCTATACGAAGAAACATCCCACCATTTCGTCGAATACCTTGAACTCTGTGTTAGCTTTTGATTAACTTCCCATCTTTAGGAAATATTTAAACCAAGTTCAAAAAACGAGGAGGTTCTCAATTTTGGCGGTATATTTTTTTTATATATGTACGCCGATTTCTCCGAGATTCCTGAATCGATTTACGTTTTTTTTTTGTTTGATGCGGAATAGTTTCGAATTGGTCCCTTAAAAAACTGATTCAGGTTGGCCTATTACTTTTTATATTATGATCATTTTTTATCTACTTTCACCTACCCGGATGTTTGTTTTTATTAAATTAAATCATATCAACAATCAACTAAAAAGTATTAAATAAAATTAACTATGTTAATGAAAACCGATTTCAAAACTACAAAGTAAAAAAAAGTAAAAATTTGATATTAATTATAGGTATACTACCTTTTATTTATATGTGCCATTTACTAATAGGTTTGAAGTAATTATTTTTATTTGACGATATTTTTATACCAGTAAAAGCCAAAACCATTGATTTTTTTAAGCATCATAATTATGAAAATATACGATAAAATAAAAGTACTTACAACATAATTAGGGCGATACTTTTCGTCGCTTTCGCACGATTCACAGATCACAGCCACAGACTACTATAGATGCTAATGTACACTACGCTACATGTGCACTACACGCTGGCCCAGCGATGGTTCAGCCCGATGGGCCAGCGATGGAACGAGCGCATCTACACGAAGGTCTCATTCAGTTGCGATCCGTTCGTTTTGCAGGACGGTCGAGGAGCTAGTAGATGCAGCAGTAATCTAGACATGAGATGGTGTTTCAGCCAAGTCAAAAGTAAAAAACTGTCAAAGTAGCCTAGTATGTAATATTATACGAGCCATTTGGAATTACTTCTGACCTCTTCTCAATAACAAAATGAATTTGATAAATGACATTTGGTACATTACTTGAAGCCTCTTAACTTAATTAAAACACAGAATTTAATACTCGTAGTTAATATATTACTTAGTTTCCCTAGGACTCCCTCATCAGATCAACACTTGTGGCAAGAAGACCATCTCAGAAATACGATTTTTTTTTATTTATAACAGAAATTTTAAAATCTGTTTGGAAATGTCGGAGAAATCGATTACCATACAAAAAAACACATAAGTTCCTGCTTTTTGAAATTAGTTAATATGTCTCAAACATTTGTCTATGTATATTATGTACATATAAACCTCGATTTTTTAACCTACTTCCAGATGACCTAGAAACTTAATATTTGTAACTGAGGTACTAATAGATGTATACAAAGAAAATGTACCAAAAAATTTAATAATTATAGGCAGTAATGTACCTAGTAATGGAAAGTAGCTGGTGATTTAACAATAAAATTAAAATTCAAAATTTTCAATACCCCTGAGAACACTTCTATGTTATGCTTGAACCGTACTGAGCACTTTGGCTTTTACACAAAAAATCCGTATGGAAATCGGTCTATACGTTTAAAAATTATGATGTCATAGACAGACACACGCACAGATACGTTAACCGTATAGCACCCCTTTTTCTGACGGGTTGAAATTAAAAATATCCCGTGACAAATTACTTCTAAAACGTGAAATTCAAGATTTAGGTTGGACTAAGCTGATGTACTTGAGGTAGGTACAGGATAATATTATCTTTGTCTGAAAAAAATTAAGCTTAGATTTCGCGTCCACTTAATAAATGTTTCAGGATTTTCTACTCGAAGTTGACGCCCGTATATATCTTTATTATTTTAAGGGACATACAAAAATGCATATTTTAAATATTGAACTTTGTTATCATATCACATTTACGTTTTCGATGGGCCACGTGTAGAGGCGTACCGCCATCGCTAGACTTTGATGTGTAGGCGAAATACCGACACCGCGGCCAGCGGCTCGCCAGCCGCCAGCCCATATGGCATCCGCCCTCTATACGAAGGCCCATCCTAGTGGGCCATTAGGATGGCCCATCGTGTAGTGCGTAATAACATATTCACAGCATACTGAGATTTAAATCAACAAATATATGCGAAAGTTTAAACATTTTATGTTTAGTTTAAACACCATATAAATTTTGTTAAGTGAAATTAAAGTCACAGATTACTTAGATGAGAATCAAAGATGTTTATGTATCATCGCATTTTTCGAACGTAGCACTCCAGGGTATTGCAGTTCCCAGAACGTATGATGCTCAGACCAACAGGAAGTACTTTTTAGGATTCCGCCAAAGGCTGCTTAACGGAACCCTAATAGATTTGTCATGTTTGTCTGTCTGTCCGTCCGTATGTCACAGACTTTTTATTGATCTGAGTTACGACGATGTAAAATATTTTTGTACTGCACTATCTACCTACGTTTAGGTGGATAAGAGTTCGACAGAGTTTGGACATGTATTTGGACTAGTGGTCGCCCGTTGGTCGAAATTCAACCATAGTAAATTTTAATATCTTGTTGATAAGAACGCCATCTCCATTTCTTAAGACCAACTTTTTTGTTTAGAAAACAACAAAGTAGTAAACTCTGTAAACTGTATGATGCGCCATCTGTGATCTTTTATCGTTATTATTAATATATTTGTTTGTGTGTGTCAAATGCATGGTAGTGTGTTTAATGTTTTACTTATTGATTTGATTTACTTTATAAGCAATATTATTAAAAAATATTAGCATTCTGCACTTCTCCTACACATAAACTATAAGTGTACCAAATTTTATGCTACTGTGTCTGGGCAAATTTTCATGAAAAGGGGTCCAAAGTTATGACCCACACTCAAATTTCGGAGTATACAGCGATTCACTATCCTCACTGGAGACCATGATAAACAACAGTGCTACACACCCGCTGGCTGTTAAAACAAGACCTAGCAAAGCGGAGCGTAGAAAACAAAAAAACTCGGTCTCACACTATTATGTCAATGTGCATGTCGGACTACTTATCGAAACTATAAGAACTATACTGTTGAAATTTGGTAAGTAGATGTATTCTGAAAACAGCAATAAGATTTTCACTACAAAGTAGAAAAATAAATTGGGGTGTCCTTATACTTAGAACTGAAAACAAGTGTGGGGGTGAGTATGAACAGGGGGGTGATTATGTATCTCAGTTGTCAACTCAAACTGTAAAAGTGTACATCAAATGACGTCATTTGTGTTTGCTATCTCTATTGTATTTCTGTTGGTCACTGGAGATAGCAAATACAAAACACGTCATTTGACAGCGATTCGATGTACACTCATCCATTTTGAGTTGGTAACTGAGTTACATAATCACCCCCCTGTTCTCCAAAAATGGCGGGTCGTAAAAGGCGTGCATAGGTAATGGGTTGGGTTATTACCAACGAGATCATTGGTAGTAGAGTGCTGGGCAGCAACTTGTCCAGATAGGGAACCACCGCTTTATGCATTTTTGCCGCTATAATGACAATGTCATCTCTCGGTCCGGTAGGGAGACCCAATAACTCTAACAACTCAGCCACAGGATAGCAATGCACCTACAAAATCTATTGTGTCTATAGGACACGTTTTTTTTACTATCGGGAGAGTCTTGAGCTAAGCATCTTCAAATTAAAATTTTATTAAAAATTAAGCTCCATGATTATAAAAACGGAATGACTGTTTCGAGTTCTTAATATAACATAAATTTTTATATAAGAAAATACTTTTAATATAAGTTATTGCTTAAAAATAGGAATAAATGAATAACGTATCACTTTCGAATGAATATTAAGACGCAAAGTCTAAAGAAATTCTAAAAACAATTTATTCTTTGAGAAAAGTCTCCAGGAATTACTTTTCACTAGTAAGTACTCGATTCTCTTAATAAGTTGAAGTTTTGGTTTAATGTGTTTGACTAAAGCGTGGAACGAGACTTCGTTTCCGTTTTGCGGCTTGAAACCGACTAAGAATATACCACTTTTATGGAAACTTTATGCTTGTGACGTCTTCGCTACGCATCTGCGATGACTTTGCTACATACCTGTGGCTTCTTTGATGCGCATCCTCAATGTGTTCGTTAGCCACCTTAAATGACTAATATGTTTTTAACTGCGAGGTTTTTACAACTTCACCTGACTATGTCTTTATCTCTTTCGTGTATGGTACCATAGTACGACACAAAATATATTATGTGTTCGCAACTGTAGAATTAATATAGCAGCGGCAAGGTATCTCGCGTGTGCTCCCTATAAGTTATGCTCAAAACGATTCCATATTAAAATTATGAAGAAATGCTGTCTCTTTTTATCTAGGTTAAATTAATGTGTTATGTTCGTTTGTACAGTATTTTCAAAATTATATTAACTTGTATCTAGCACATTGTTTGTAGTTCTTTATGGGTATTCTAGTGATTTTGATACAACCATGAAATGTAGGTAGTGACCAAATCTAGTGATTTTCTGCACGGTGGCATTACTGTTTGCATTTGTCATTGTCAAAGTCAATTTTCATTTGTCAAATGTCAAGTAAAATGGAAAAATACATTGCGGGGATTAAATAAAATTTATTAATTACATAAAAATACATCCTCCTTCGAATATAGACACGTTATGTTAAAGTTATTTCTTATTCTGAGTTTAAAATGAAAGAAAAATGGAACTTTCTCCTGTACTTACTTTGGTTCTCGTACCTCATTATATCTGCCGTTTTAATGTTTGGACATGGTTTCTTATTATCTCGTAAAACGCTGAATGATGTGACTGAATGTGTACCATTAGTCGACTTCGGATGCGATGGAAGTGACAACTCTAGTGCTGTGAGTGATTGTAGTGAAAATTACAAGATACAGCAATTATTGTTAAACCAAGACTCTGCTATTGTGTGTCCCCGTAAAAGAAACAGAGTTCTCTTTATACTAGTGGACGCATTGAGGTATGACTTTACTGAATATGATCCAGCATTAAGTGAACCATTATACTTTCTAAATCAGTTGCCTGTTATGCATGAGACTGTGAAAAAATATCCTGAAAGGACTCGTTTGTATCAGTTTATGGCAGATCCACCTACCACAACTCTGCAACGTATAAAAGCTCTTGCGACTGGATCTCTGCCCACTTTTGTGGATGTCAGCTCAAATTTTGCCGCTATGGAATTACATGAAGATAATGTTATTGATCAGGTAATTTTATTTAAATTTTTTGTGCATTAATTTTGGTTCATGGTGGCTGTACTAATGGTAGATGTAACTAGGTAAATAAGAATTAAATATAAATAAATAATAACAATAAATAAATATCCCTGGACATTGAAATACTTAAATAGAGACCTGTATAAATTTATTAAACACCTAGACCTGGAAATACAGACATCTAAATGTTCATTACACAAATGCCTGCCCCAGTGGGAATCACCTCCCGGTGGGAACCTCCCGGTGGGAACCTCCCGGTTGATTGGTGTGGTTAGGCACGCCACTCAACCAACAAGGTGGTCATTAACTAGTTTCCTAAACAGTGAACTAAATTAACACCAACAGTTAAAATGCTGTAGTAGAGATAAAAACTTTATTTTTTATAAAATGAACTTAAGAGCTACCTTATGATTATATTATATCTCATATTTAAAAATATGTAACATTATCTAAAGCTAACTAAACAACAAAAATTTGTTGATACTCATACTTCCTGCATCAATTGTTGTCACCGCAAAAGTGCCATTTTATAATATAGCATATTAAAGATCTATACTATGTTGTAGTTTGGTACCTGCTTATGGCAAATGCTTGAGAATATTTGTGATTTTTTTTCAAAAAGGAAGTAAGTATAAAATAATTCAAACTACAATAATTTTTGAAAAAATTCAATTACTATATAAGTATGTCTTACAACTGACATGGGAGGCATGAATGTGATGGTTCTGACCAGGATCCTGTTTCTTGTATAGACATATTTTCGCACTTAACACACACAAAATGTTTGCATGTGGGTGTGCTGCTATAGGCTGCACTACCAAAAAATTAATATTTATACAAGTGTTATTAAAATATTGTTATTTATAATATATTCGTTATCTTCTAATAAATAGCTCATTATTCAATTATTTAGGTAATAGCGGATTTTTCATATAATTTATTTCACATAACCACTCTGGTATTATCGCCTCTGTGGTCTAGCAGTCCGGGTGTTGGACTTGACTGCATGAGGTCCCGGGTTCGAATCCCGGGTCTGCCAACAAAAAGAAAATTGGATTTTTCCAATTTTCTAATAAAAAAAAATGTTGGTCGGGATTGGAATTGTGCCCTGTTGGCGATAGGCTTGCCACCTATCACATTGTGGGACTTAGTATCTTCGGCTAGTCGTGGGTGCCTTGGTTGTACCTCTGCCTACCTCTTCGGGGATATGGGCGTGAAGATACTTAAAATTTTAGTGGCAACATTTGGGTAGCTGTATACATTTACTTTACACTATCTTATATTTATTTTGTGTCCTAATTAAAAAATCTTATATTTTAGTTTTGACACCATTGTGAATGAAGGTGGTCGTAAATTTTTTCATTATTAATGAATTTCGTGTTTATATTGAGTGAAATTGGTTAAATTAGGTGTGAATTAGATTGGTTTTGTTCAGTGAAAGTGCACAAATGAAATAATAATCATGAAGAAATTGGTGTATCATCTATTTCCTCCCTGCCGTCAAATCTCACTATGATGAGCTTGAGTAACGAAGCCACCGCTTTATTCAAGACCCTGATCTGACATGACTTTTTACATAGTGACTTATGACTGACTGAATTAACTAATTAACTAACTTGACATTGGCAAAGTAGTCGTGAAAAACTATCGAAAGCCATATAAAGAAGAAATCTTATAGCTAAATACACATAATTAATTTTTGATTAAATATTATCTTTCCAGATACCAAGCTGTCACATAGAACTATGTTCTTTGGTTTTTTTTATTAGACAGTTGGTTGTATTTTAACTTAAAATTTTGAATTTACATTTCTTTCTATTCCATCGCCTCAGTGGTCTAGCAGCCTGGTATCAGGCTTGACTTCTTGAAATCCCGGGTTAGATCCACGGGTTGAGCAAAAAAAAATAAAGAATATGTCTGCATTCAATTTTCTAATAACAATTATGTTGCCCGTGATTGAAATGTGCCCAGTTGGTGATAGGCTTGCCACCTATAACATTGTAGAACTTAAGTGTCCTGGGCTAGTTATTGGTGCCAGTGGTTTTGCCTCTGCCTATCTCTTCCATGATATTGGAGTGAAGATACTCTTTTTCTATTCCTTTTCTTATTAACAATTAATTGACCTAATAAAAACCCTTATGTGGATATAGATCCTTCTTCCTAACCTAGATTCTAGGTAAAAGCTCTTTCAACAGAAATTATAAAAAAGGGAAACTATGTGTATTTAGAGAGTTTACATGTTTTGTCAAGCATATCTCTTGTAAGAAAGCTGTTTCCTGTAAATTTAATTTTATGTAATCACTCAATATCTTATCTTAATATATATAAATCTCGTGTCACAATGTTTGTCCTTAATGGACTCCTAACCTACTTAACCGATTTCAATCAAATGTATACACCGTGTGCAGTTTGATTTAACTTGAAAGATAGGATAGCTTACGTCTCAATTTATCACAGGCGAAGCCGCGGGTAACAGCTAGTACTAATATAGTGATTGCCTCAAAGTAGCAATCACTCTATATCAGCTATCTATTTATACTAATGAACAGTTAATATAATTGTAGAAACTAAGAGCCATCATAGTATTTCAGTTTGTAATTTATTTTTTTTATGTTTGATTGTGCACATAAATGGAATAATTTATTTTGACTTTTACCTTCTTGTAAATTAAATATAAAGCTGGTTAAAAATAGTTTCGTTTAATCGGCTCTGTGGTTTAGCGGTTCAGTTGTTGGACTTGACTGCATGAGGTCCCGGGTTCGAATCCCTGGGCAGGCAACAAAAAGAAAATTGGGTTTTTCCAATTTTCCAACAAAAAAAAAAGTTGCTCGGGATTGTTTATGTGCTCAGTTGGCGATAGGCTTGCCACCTATTACATTGTGGGACTTAGTGTCTTCGGCTAGTCGAGGGTGCCCTGGTTGTGCTTTTCCTACCTCTTCTGGGATATGTGCGTGAAGACGATTTTTTTTATTTAATAATTCTAAAGACAATTGCCACAACCCTTTGTTTAACTCATAATATTCACATCATTAATAATTAACAAACACATTATTCCACAGAAATTAATAACATGCTTTATCTTAGTTAGTAATTAAAAGGTCATAGCATAAAGCCTGTGTGTTTAATGCAAAAAAATAGTTGTTAAAGCAGTTGTCCTGAAAATATATTTTTTAATAACTAAAAAGAATTTATTGCCTGAAGTTTCAAAATCTAATTAAAGATGTCTGTCAGAAGATTTTTTTTTGTCCCACTCCAGGAGGTTGTCAGACTACAGGTTAATAGAATTTGTTGATCTACAGGTGTTAAAAGGAAAGGGTAAAGTGATTCTGCTTGGAGATGACACTTGGGCTCGACTTTTACCAGGAAGATGGCATCGAGCACATGCTATGTACTCCTTTCATACTTGGGATTTAGATACTGTAGATACAGGTATGGATAATATTTAAAAACATTGAATGTAACTGATTCATAATACTAAACTCGATATGATTCATCATACTTTATGTTGTTTAATATATTATGTTTTTAATAGATAGAATATTTTGCAATATACAAAAATAATGATTACAATTCCTTAAACCTAAAGCTATTATATTATTAATAATAAAAAAATATTTTATGGGACACTATGTAAAGCATATTTTCTAAAACTAGCCAACAAAAAAGATAATCAGAGTAACCCTGTTGCTGCTACTGCAATTAATTAATTTTAATTGAACACCATTTTTTACTTGAATGGTTTAAAAGCTTCAAATAATAAAATGAACATCATAGTTATATTGACGATGTTAAGGTTTTTTGTCTTCAACATCATACATTTGTTTTAATCACCAAATATGATTGAAAAAAGGCATTGAGAAAATTAAATGGTAGTACCATTTAATTTTTTCAATGTCTAAAGTACAATATTTTTTTGCCTTGAGCTAGAAACTTTGAATTTAGTGAGTTCATAATTTATAAATAACACCACAATTAATAATGACCAGTATCGAAATAGATTTTTTTAAACATTGTATCAGATAATTTTTTGCCTTGAACTAGAAACGTGGAATTCGGTGAGGGTAGTTGGTAGTAACCAGCATCAATGCAACATTTTAGTTTTTTTTTCTATTAATAAATAGAAAAAATCAATCACAATTTATTAATAGGAAAAACTGCATCGCCTTAACTTTCGCCCTGAATTATTTATTGGTACTTTATATTCTTTCATCACACCAAAATTCAACTCTCGCACTAGAGGCATACGCCCACAACAGGGATGTAAGTGATTTACTTAAGAAAAAAGATAAAAAAAAAATACAAAAAATGTTGCGTCGCCGGTATTTTCGATACTGCTTATTGTTTGAGGCGTCATAAGCTATAAACTCACCGAATTCCGCGTATCTAGGTCGATCCAAGAAATTATCCAACACAATGTTAAAAAAAATTCAATCACAATTTATTAATAGAAACAACTGCGTCACCGTAACTTTCGCACTGAAGTATTGTTTGATAATCTGTTCACATAGTCCATTAAAACTATCAGACAAGAATTTAGTCTAGTTTTCAACAAGAATTAGCTTTGTAAGGGTTTGAAATGACTAAGACTAAGATTGTGCAAACCATTGGTCACAACCAATGGTTTGCACAAGTAAAGTACCAAATATTTTTAAATTGTAGTAGTCACAATAGTAAGTTACTGAATAATACTGAATAATATGGTTGTGTTTGATTGTGTTGCTTTGGAGAATAAGGGAATGTGATTTGTAAATAAGTACATAGGTACATAAACTAAAACAAAATATCATTAGCTAAATTTGCTTGTTTCAAACACTTGTGATATTTCGATATTACTAAATTAGGAAATAAAACTCAGTGTTATTTTATTTTAGAGGTAGATTCGAAGATTTATGATGAGATAAAAAAGGATGATTGGGATTTAATTGTCGCCCACTATTTGGGAGTTGATCATGCTGGACATAGGTACGGGCCAAACCACCCAGAAATGGCTAGGAAGTTAAATGAAACAAATTCAAGATTGGCGGCAATTATAGACATGTTGCCTCAAGACACAATTTTGTATGTTGTTGGTGATCATGGAATGACTGAAACAGGTATTGGTATTTTTAGTATGTTGAATTTAAAAATTACGGGCTATATGCTGTAAAGTATGTTACAAAAAAATAATGTAAAAGTTTTTAATAAACTTTAGTAAGCCAGTGATAAAGGGTTTCATATAGTTTAAGGTCAGTGGTGGCAGTTTAACATTAATTCTATACTAATATTTTAACATTAATATGCAACCAGAATCACAATCTTAATATGTATTCCAATTTGAAATAAACTTTAACATTATTTTATTATTAGAGAATACATATTTGTAAAAAAACTTAAACTGTCAAAATATGAAATCTCCAGAAGTATAAAGAATGATATAAGTTTCATTTCTTATATTTTTGTTAAAAACGTGTTATAATGTAATGAATGTGACTTATTTATTAACAGTCACTTAAACATGTTTTTGTAGCTCTATAAAAATATTTACAAATTTGAATATTAATTTTAATAATATGTTATGCTTAATATTGTTTTAGACTCACAAGAATGGAACAGTTTATACGGTAGGTAATGTTGCTTGGTCTTTAGCGAGCAGTTTGTGGTTGTAAATATGTCTAATTTAATGATATTTTTGTTTTGAAAAGCCTTTTTTTTATAAATGAGTTGTGTGATTCTAAAGCATTAATATCTTCTGTAATATCTGTCGCCTAATGGTAGTTGCCATTTTCTGTGCAAAAAAAAAATTAGGTCTTGGCTGTGTATTGGTTAATGCTATCTTTGTTGAAATTTGAAAATTAAAATACAAAACCAAATATTAATCAATACATATCACATTTTTAATAAACATTTATAAATCCATAGAATAATTTTCAAGATTTACAAATATAATATATCCTATATTCCTTATTGTAAATTTATATTAATGAATTTTGTATAAAAATAAGGTTCAGTAACGACTGTCAGTAAATCGTCATTAACATATCAGATCTTTCTTTTATGATGCGGGATTTTTAATTTTTGCAGTAACAGTAATTTTCTTTTTGCATCCAAAAGAATTATAAGTGTACGCATCGAAAAATGTTTAACTTACGGCCCGCTTTCAGAGATGTTAAATTAACATTTAATCAGTCATTAGGCTACAATTTCGTTAATTAAATATAAATAAATGGTGAAGGGTTTTAGGGTTAAACATTAAGTTTTTCTGGTTAAGGCGTTTGTACTGTTTTTTTAAACTGATTAATGTGTTGCTAACCTCGCGGTTTTTACAAATCCACTGCTAAGGACCAAAATTCGCCTATATACACCACAAATGTTATCGGCGCGTCGATATAAGCTGATGGCTAACCTAACCTCACCTCACATCTTTCGCGAAACATGACTATGGCAAGTACTTACGCTATAAGCACGATGGTGCTCAAGACCTTACCACATGGAATAGAATGGTTATTGCGTGATGGATTAATGTAGTATATTCTTTTCATTATCACTGACCGGTGATAAATACATGTTCCCGGGTCCTTTGTGTAGAATATACGATATATCTTCCTGCCTTGCAGTCTGTAAGAGTGTGCATGTTCGCTACTCGGTCAGATTTATATGCATTTTTACAGCTAACGAAATAGTAAATTTGTATTTAAAATATATGCTTAAATCAACACACATGTGAAAATAGTTTATTCAAGTTTACAGTGAGTTAACAAGATCAGACACTGTTTGCCTAACAAGGTGATATATAAATTATTCCGTCTTTACCTTGGTCATCGTATCAAGCGTGTACGGAGGGAACAGTTAATTAACTCTTTTTGTTACTTATTGTCAGAAGAACGTTCTTATGAAGCAAAAAACCGAAAAATTTGCAGGAAAAAGTAACTTCACACGAAGGGGTAGGCAGATATACAACCCACGACTAGCCGAAGACACTAAGTCCCACAATGTGATAGGTGGCAAACCTGTCGCCAACCGGGCTCATATCTAATTTACATCGACGTAATGACTGATTAAAAGATAATTGATGTCTCTGAGTGCGACCGTTAGTGTTGGTTGTCAAAGCACTATATTGACTGGCAACCAGCATTAATACCGTGAACCCTTTCAATATTATTTCTTCAAAAGAATGTGTCTACGCTTAACTGATATTTGGGTTACACGTCGTACAACAAAACATGTGTGCTAATCGACTTACGACTAGGGTTGCCAAAGACTCAGCTAAATGGAGTAGTAATAGTAGGAAAGTGTATTCAGGGTTACCACATTTAAATACATAACACTGATTATATGTTATGTAATTACTACTTCCTGTCTTCCTGAGAAATATGTAAAATTTAAATATATAATAACAATAATTACCTAAATATTTCCTTATTTACGAATAAAACGGTATCACCTTTTGCATTATAAAAGTGTATTTATGGCGGTTTGATGTTTATCTAGTTATAGAAGTTATATTCTAGAAATGACGGTGTAGGGACGCCTATTGTATTTGCAACCTACAGGTTGTCCAAAAAGTTTTTTTTTTTACTATTTACATGCATAAAATTTGAAATACATAACTAGAAATTTTATAATTCTCATCCTTCGACACGTGATAACAAATGTTATGTTTTATTACTACTAGGTATACTAACTGAAAAAAAATTGCAATTTTTATTTGAACAAGTGTGATTTGTGTGTTGTGTTCATAGTTTAATATTTCTCCTTAACTAATAATCATTATATATTTCTGTATGATTGCATAATTCTACAGCATTTTTATCTTACGATTTTTATCTTGCGCTTTTATTTGTTTTCTAACTAATGATTAAGAGATAGGCATTATAATCATTTTATTTCTTATCATAGAAGATAATTGCTACCAAGTACTAATGAAAATATATTTAAGTGATTCTATAAAATCG
Source organism: Calephelis virginiensis (assembly GCA_002245475.1). NCBI lineage: Eukaryota > Metazoa > Arthropoda > Insecta > Lepidoptera > Riodinidae > Calephelis > Calephelis virginiensis. The sequence goes on from NJDC01003027.1 coordinate 1,318,788, forward strand.
TAATGTTTCATTTAACAGTACTATTTTTCAGTTAACTTATATAGGTAACATAATTTAGGGCTGTATTTTATCTTTCATATAAAACCTTACACGCCACGTTTTTAAGGCACAAATACTAAATAACAAGTAATGATAATTTTTTTATAGAAACTTTGTCACTTCTTTTTGGTTGTTAAATGAAAAAAAAAACGTAACAACTTTTATAACTTTAACTTTATTACTTTATATTTAGAGGTAAAATACATGTCTTATCCCTTCAGGGTTGAATTAAAAATACTTCAATTGACAACTTTGTACTAAGTATAAAAAGTTTAACTCCAGAGCCTGAGATAATTAACAACTGTTCACGTTTGTAAAGCATTAAATATAAAGATAGTTGCTAATTCAGTAGTTTTTCTAGTCGTGTAGAATTGCACGTATAGTAACTGTTACGCCTAAATCAGGGTTTCTTAAACTTTAATATGTATTACATGCAAATCACTGCCAGATCAATGTCATAGCTTCTTTCCTTGTGAGTATCAAAAATATAAAAGTAAAAAAAATACTTTTATATAAAGTAAAAAAAATACTGTAACAGTACATATTAAAGTTTGTGTAAAGTGAGTATCAAAAATATAATTTTCGTTTCCTTTTGCTCGAGGCCTAACATCCTGGCCTCAGGTTGGCAACGCACCATTACCACCTTTGGTGTCTATAGGCGGCGTGAATTTCTTTCCATCAGGAAATCCGTCAGCTTGTTTGCCTTCCAATATCATAAAAAAAATTAGATACGTAGTAATTATAATAATCAATGCTCTCTATTGTTGCCATTTAGTAGGATTCCATTTTTGTGTTTGTGATATAAAAACACAATCCTATTAATATTAGAAATGCGAAAGTTTGTATGTATGTTTGTTTGTTACTCCTAGACGCAAAAACTGCTGAACCGATTTTCATGAATTTTGGCACACCCATAGAAGGTAACTTGGATTAACACATAGGATAGTTTTTATCCCGAAAAAATGTTCCTCTGGGACCATTAACCACGTGGGCAACGCCGAAAGCAACAGCTAGTTTTAAATAAATGTTTGTAAATGTCAACTAAATGTGATCTTGCAAGTTTTCCGTACTCGAGAACCGATGCAAAAGTCGATGTTAAACTTTTTACATAATTTTTTTGACTCTTGCAGTTGATTGTACATTTTAAAATTGAATGGCGATTGTGCTGTTTTCTCTTAGTTTGCATGCTCACATATCTTCACGCTATGTCACTTGCGGCGGAATGCAGAGAGTATGAATTATTAATTTATCGTCACGAAATAACAAATTTAAGACACCGTGGTCTAAATTATAAACTTTTCAGTGTAGTTTTCTAAACAAGCATTGTGATTTTACCCAGCTGTAGCCTGGAAAGAATATTTATGAGTTTCGCGTTTGTACTCGTATGTAATCCTTGTTTACCTTGTTTCTCATAATTAACTCGACTGTTTTATATGGTTAAGGTATTCTTAGACTTTGCTTAACAATATCAGTGTTGTTTTGAGCTTTATAATATTTTTTATTTTGCAAATTATAAAAAGGGGGTACACTACTAAGGTGTAATAGGGATGCAAGAATAATAACGTTTTGTGGTGTGTGATTTTTGTTTGTTTTTTTTTACCGACATGCTTATTGATAGGAGACCATGGCGGAGAGAGTAAAGCAGAAAGAACAGCGGCCATGTTTGCCTACCATAGAGGTGGACTAGCGGGGGATGAAGCAGAGAGGTTACGTGGAAAGGAAGTTCAGCAAACAGACCTGGCTGCGACCATCAGCGCTGCCCTGGGGAGACCCCCACCTGCTCCCTCTCTAGGAAACGTTCTACTACCAGTTTTACCAAACATGCCTATTTCACACACACTCTTGCATTTGACCAATAATTTAAAGCAGGTGAATATATTTTTGTTTTATTTTCGTAGAAACGCGGACGTTAATCGTATCTTCACGCCCATATCCCCGAAGTGGTAGACAGAGACACAACCACGACTAGCCAAACACACAAAGTCCCACAATGTAACAGATGGAAACCTATCGCCAACGGGGGCACATATCCAATCCCAGGCCACTTTATTTTTATTAGAAAACTAGCTGTTACCCGCGGCTTCGCTCGCGAAAAATTTAGATGTAAGCTATCCTATCTTTCAAGTTAGACCAAACTGCACACGGTGTGTAAATTTGATTAAAATCGGTTAAGTGGTTTAGGAGTCCATTGAGGACAAACATTGTGACTCGAGATTTGTATATATTATTAAGATTGAGAAATGCACATTTTCTAATTTTTTTTCTTGCCCGATCCGGGGATCAAACCCGGGACCTCAAGAAGTCGAGTCCGACGCCGGACCGCTAGACAGTAGGCGAGTTAATTATGGGAGCGTAAATTAACGATTCAGCTATGGAAGGTGATTGTAGGTGGTTCTACAGCTGTTCATCTGCAACACGAATTTGCTGCAATGTCATAGTTATCATAAATGCGTTGCCGACTTGGATTAGGAGTAGAATCTTCCTCGGTCAAGTTTCTGTACCACTGTACCACTAGAGGACTTATTCAAAATTTGCTGCCACGCAACAGATTGTTTGTTATTCACATGGGGCCTAAATAGAGTTGCTATACGTCCGTTATTTTCCGGAAAAGTCAGGAAATATGGGAATTTAAAATCATTAGGAATTTCTGAGTCAAATGAAAAATGAAAAATTCCAAATTATATATTTCATAAATCAAGGTATGTAAACGTAAGAGTATCCGTAACTGCCATGTTTGTATGAAAACGGAATGAATGTGGAGGAAGCCTGGCAGGTCTGAAAAGATCGTTATATTTGGCACTCGATACTGTCTGTCTACCCCGGAACGAGCTTAGCGTATAGTAGCACTATTTAAATTATGCGCTTCGGCTATATTTGTCAAGCTTCGGAAATCCGAATGTATTTTAAACATATCTTTAGAGATGTTGTTACATAATCAACAATTATGCTTAAATTTAGATTAAGTCAGCCTAAAAGATGTAAAATAAGCAAATCGCAATGCAATTTGGTGTTCTCTGTGGTGAGTGCTTCGACAAAGTTGGCGAAGGACGTGACAAGTGGTTTTGTTTCCCGTGTTCGGACTCTATTTGTGATCTGGTCGCGGAGGTGGGAGGTGGGAACTTTAGGTAGGGTTGTCACATGTAAAGAACGTGACAATTTATATTGTTTCCCGAGCTCTTCCTATAGTCGTGTTCTGGTCGCGGAGGTGGGTGGTGGGAACGTCAGTTAGGCTTGTCACATTCTGTGTCGTTTGGAGGATTATTTGCCACAACGGTTACACTGCTTACGCGGAATTAGCAAAATAAAGGGTTATTTTACATCTTTTATAATGGATTTCCGCAAAGTAACGCCTGATTCAATAAAATAAGTCAGCCTATTTAAAAATAAAAGTATAAAGTGTAAAAAGAGTAAATCTGAAGCGCATAGTTTGAATAGTAGTACTGTAAGGATATGTACCTACTTACGTATACAATGAAATTACAACTTACATCAACAATGACTTACAACAACATTACTTTGATTTTGATATTTAATGCTCCCGGAAATATTATTCAACGCTTTTTTAAAGATTAATGCTAAAGATTCGCTTTAATTATAGTTTTGTTGAACAATTTATAAATCATATATTTGATATAAATGACAAGAAACTCCCGTATTTTTGTCAAATGTCAGGATTTTCTCGGGGCTTTCGATATTTTGATTTGGCAACCCTAGACCTGGACCAAATGGGGCTGGGTTGTATTCTTTTGCCCATAAATTTGGAATGAAAAAAAATAACTAAAAAATTCTATTTTTTTGTGATTTATTATGTTTGTGTTATTATCATTCTAGGTTACAAAGTATTTATTACGCTATGGTGAAGAATCTCAACAAGTGTCTGTTGAAAAACTTGCACAACTTATCAATGCTACCAGAGATCAAATCGAGAAAGCAGCAACAATTAAAACTGATGACGATCTCAAAATATATACTGCTAATGTTAGGTAAGTTAAACTGAGACCTGGGGGCTGACTACGTATCTTTTTAGTGATGGTCTCTGGATATAGTGTACATCAAATAGCTGTCAAATGATGTGTTTTATATTTGCTATATTCTGTGGCCAACATAAATACAATGGAGATAGCAAATACAAACACGTCATTTGACAGCCATTTGATGTACACTTTACCCAGTGATTATCACTAAAAAGATACATAATCATCCCCTGTATTGAGGCATGGCACTTCAAATAATACTGATGTATATACCCACTGGTATAGGCTCCGCGACTTCGTCAGCGTAAATAGATTTTTATACAAACTTTCATCCCCTATTTTGTTCTGTGAGATCTTTTTTTTTAAGAAAAAAAGAATTTATCGAAATTGGTCCGTACGCTCAGGCGTGAAACAATGATTTAGGAAAATAGAGATTATTTTTTATGTACACAGCGAAAGGTAACTTTGTTTTAAACTATGTAGTGATACCGATTTCTAAGGTGTATGTACTGAATACCTTTTTATATATTAATTCCACAATGAAAGTAATAACGTAACTTACTATTGTAATTTTAATTTTGTATTGTAATTTTTATATGAATATGACCTTATGGTAAGGTGTGGGAAAAAATATTATCGCTATATAAATTACGAAGAGGCGTGTGAGCATTGTTATTTGACCTTTTAATTATAGGTTTTTTTTTTAAATCATATTTAAATAGATACAAGTCCTTTATTATGTATATGTTGAAGATGATTTGCATTATCTTTAAAAAAAAGCTTATATTTTAAACTAAGTGGCCTCACAACACACCTGATGGGGTGGTATGTGAGGTCAAAAATAGAAGTATGTGTATTAAGCTATATATAGCCTTCACTCTCCCGTTGAAAACGTCCAGATTATGATTCCGGAAATCCTTTTTAGAAGGCGAATGACAAACCTCATAAGTACAAAAATTGGAAGGAGCGAACCTCTTTTTTACTTGTAATTTCTACCAAGTAATAAGCAGGCCGGTAAAGTGCTGTGGAGCAACTCGCCCTCGATAAAATCTATAATGCGTATTTACATATTATAAAATGTGGAAAAAGACAGCCCGCTAAGTTTAATTGAATCTTGTCAGTGTGCGGCTAAGACCTCTTACACACGAACGGCATGTCGTCGATGACTGAAGTTACCTATGCTGTTGGTGACATGCCGTTCGTGTGTAAGAGCTCTAAGTTGCGATCCTGTGGTACATTTCAGTATTATATTAAAGACATCAGGCGTCACATGTGCATTTTGTATGGTCGATATGAATTAAATCACTTTCATTTTTTCTTTCTGTATATTGAAGATATAGCGATGCTTCTGAACCTAGAATTTTGTATTTTAGAATGATGTTGAGTATCACTAAAAACTACTGTACCAATTTGATAGGCATTTTCAATACTTGAAAGTTGGTCCGGGCTTCTTTGCAGAAGATAAATCATCATCTGCCTTCCTATACCAGGCAGCTCGTAAAAGGCGAGCATAGGCTTACTGCCGTGACATCTGACTAGGTAGTAGAGTCTCGCAGCGACTCAACCGGATTGTTACCACCGCTTGACCGTGCTTGATCCAAATCTGTCAAGAGGGATCGCAATATCTTTGAAGAATAATTTAAGCGCAGTAAAACTGCAAAAAACCGACTTAGATTTTAATGATTACGTCATTTAGTAGGAGTGCACCGTGATACCTTTTCACTATCACTACATAGTATAAAACAAAGTCGCCTCCTCCTCTGTTCCTGTGTCCCTTTGTATGCTTAAATCTTTAAAACTGCACAACGGTGCACAACTACCAGTGCGAAGCCGGGGCGGGCCGCTAGTTTATATATGAGATGTAGCTGGTAAAATTTCATTTTTTAAATTGACTGATTTATACATTATTGTTTCAGGGAACTTATGGATAATATAAGAAGTGTTTTCCGCGAAGTGTGGGTTGAATTTGATTCACTCTCAATGCTTAGGGCACTTCTCCTACTACTTGTAGCGATATTCTTCAACTGGATAGTCATAGAAGGAATACCCATTGAACGTATCCCATATGTATTTTCTAGTACATTTGTCCCCAGTGGCCTTGTGTCCATAGCTATTTGTATATCCTTCTGTTATACTCTTTACTCGGTTGAAGCAATTAGTGATTTTGAACACGCTGTCACTTTGAGTATTGGTTTAGTTTCAGGCATGTTAACATGTCTTCTAGTCATATTACATTGGGATAATATTACCCAGAAATGGTATGAAGGACGTAGTCACATATTTGAAAGATTTGCCAGGGTTACGTTATTCGCTTCAGCTGCTATTTTAGCGAGTAATAGTTATATAATTGAGGAAGGAGTTACTTTGTCGTTTTTAGCGTTATCAGTATTAGGAATGATCGCCTGGAACGTTGGAACAATTAAGTCTTTAGCGTTATGGGCTGCGTTTGGAGTTGGTTTGTCTTTGACGCGACCATATCTAGGTTGTAGGGAGGAACAAGGCGATTGTTGGTCGTCCGGTGAAGGGAAACCCACGGGTAGTACTTCCAGAGCAGCTTTAGTGTTAGCGTTAGGTTCTGCAGCGGCTGTGATCTCCATAGTTCGTCGCAATTTAGATTGGAGAGGCTATGGAGTTGTTATTGCTGGTATTTTCGCGTGCTCTCATTGGGCAGTTGGATGGGGAGCCTTAGGATCCCCGAGTAGATCTAGGATGTTAGCTAGAGGTGCTTGGCTGGTTATCATAAGTACGTTTCTTCTTCTCTTTAAAAGGGATAATAAGGGTCCATTAATGCCTTTGATGGTGACCAGTTTGTTGTTATATTTGGCTAACTCTTTAGTCTTGGGAGCTTCATATGCACCGACAGCGGCGTTAGCACTTCTAACAGGATTTTTGGCGTTAAACATCGTTTCTCTGTTAAAAACTGAAGGAGCTACCAAATTCTGTAAGTATTTTATACATATTTGGTTTTTTAATAATTGCAGTCCATCTTTGACCGCCTCGTTGGCCGAGGGGTTAGCGTACACGATTAACTACGCCAAACCGCAAAGCTCGGGTTCGATTCCTGGCGGAGGCAGACATTCGTATAAACATCAATGTCTATATTTCCGGTTCTGGGTGTTTATTATTTATATAAGTCTATGTATTAGTATTGTTTTCTAGTAGTCATAACATAAGTATAGAGTTTGTTTACTTTGTGGTTAGATCAATTTGTTTAGGGATATTTATTTAAAAAGTAAAATATTTTTATCTTTTAAAAATATTTTACTACTAGTTAAACATGTTTTAGATAATGATTATAACTTTTATTACTTTTCTGTGTCAATGTCAAATGTCAATCAAAAAAAACCTAAATGTTAAGTCAACTATGCTTTTTGTGTTTAGTTCGTTTTTGATTATTATTTATGGCGTATTATCATTTTACGGTAATTTTTATAAGGCTATTTTTTTATATTATGAGTTTTAAATTCAATTAATTTATTTTAAATCTTGCAAGTGAATTGTATTGTGTAATTGTATGTATGTATGCTTCATTGTTTTATTTCTTGTCAAAATTGTTATTGTAACTTTGACTCAAAAGCCTATGTTAATAATTGTGACACAAAAACAATATGGCGGCAGTAAGATGACATTGTCTAGACTTTTTAAGTCTGCAGTATGGGTATCCAATGAAAAGGCGTATCTTAGAGATTAAAGAAACGACGTCTCGTGTCTGAAATAATAGTTTTGTGCATTCGGATTTTTGTTTTGTAATAATGTTCCTTTGACTGAACTATGGATACTTATTTCAGCATTGTCGAATAGGTGCAGTTCATGTATAGCATGTTTATGGGCTTTGATAGCGTCATACTTCTTCTACGGGACTGGGCATCATGCCACCTTGGGCCATATAAGCTGGGCTGCAGTATTCCATGCTGGGGACCCAAATTATATGCCAATTGGACACTTCGTCTCTGCTTTACTGATGTTTTTAAATTTATTTGGTAAGATATTTTTTCTACAAGATCTGTAAACGTTAAGTGTCTGAAACTTATGTTTGCTAGAAAATTTAAATTTTGGAATTTTAGCAGTCTTATTAATAAACATTAATAAGTAAATTACTCCAAGGTTGATATTGGGTTTAATTCAATATTGCAACAACTGAACTTATTTTAGCTGCATGCTATCTTTTTCCAATGAAACAAAAACAAAAGAAATGAAAGATTTTACACAAGTCAGATTAGTTCAGATATGTTAACTTGTGACATTTTTAATCAGATAAGAAATAGGTTAAAAGTCTGTATGATTGTCGTGTACAAACTAATCTGACACCACAAAACCTGTTTTGTCTCTTTTGTTACTGTCGTTCAAAGAATATAGCTGTAACTTAAAATTAGTTTAGTAGTTGTGCATGTTGTGCAGAACATGTCATGTCATGTTATAACGACATTGTAGTGTTTATTAAACTATAATATGTCAACTTAAACCTGAGTAAAATGGGTAAATGAGTTATATTAAAAAAAATAAAGGTAGATTCAAATTTCACCTTAAAATTTTTACTAAAACTTTTGTTTACCTACTACAAATTATTGCTTCTAACAATGAACTGATTTTAAGGCAAAAATTTATTAATTTAAAATGTAAAATTCGCAATATATTTTTTATTGTTATATTATAACTATATATTTAATTATATATTATTAGGCACGTCAGGACATCATTAAAACTGACGGTATTTCAATAAAAATTATTGAGTGATGATACTAGAAGACAAACCTGAATTATCTGGGTTGACAGATTTCTTCTCCCAGAAGTGGGGAAATTTTCCCTTAACTAAAGACAAATAACGTTATTCATTGTAAAAATAAAAATGTACAAGGAATTTTCAAATAATTAAGTCAACATGACAGCACAACAAACTGACAACAATGGTCTAAATATAATGGCACTATATAGAATTGTGGTACATAACTATGAAAAAGAATTAAAAATTCTTCAAACTCTGTCTTTGGTGAAATTTACTTATTTTAAAAAGATCTGAAGCCAGCTATTTGGCTATTGTAGGTATGCCACTGATGTTCGGTGCGGCTGTCCCGCTTCTGATCCTGTGGGGACGTAATGGCGCCTCCACACTGAGTCCACGAACGCAAATGGCTGCAGTGTTCTCTTTGTGCCTCAAGTTCGCACTTTGTTTTGCAATTAGGGTAAGTTCATTTCATGATAAGAAAATAATTTGATAATATAAGTTCAGCCTGTCTCTTTCATTGGTTTTTATTATGATATGAACTCATTTGGCTCGACTTTATACAATAGTAGCTGTTTCCAGTGTGGTTAATGGTCCCGAAGGAACATTTTTCGGGATAAAACTGTCCTATGTGTTAATCCAAGTTGTTCTCTATGTGTGTGATAAATATCATGAAGATCGGTTAAGCCGTTTTTGCGTATAGGAGGCACAAACATACAAACTTTCGTATTTATAATATTAGTAGGATAGCAGCCTGTCCCATCTTTGCACGGGTCTACAAATTTGTTATTATACATATAAACCTTCCGCTTGAATCACTCTATCTTTTAAAAAACCACGCATCAAAATCGGTTGCAAAGTTTTAAAAATCTAACCATTTATAGAGATAGAAAGCGGAAAGCGACTCTGTTTTATACTATGACTAGCGGCCCGCCCCGGCTTCGCATGGTAATGAAATATACCTATAAACCTTCCTCTTCAATCACTTTATCTATTAAAAAACGCATCAAAATCCGTTGCGTAGTTTTAAAGATTTAAGCATACAAAGGGACAGAGGAATTGACTTTGTTTTATACTATGTTGTAAAGTGATGAAGAAGAATAGATAACAATTTGTTTAGTTTGCTTAGTGTTCAATATATTCCCCGTGTTGGTAGGAAATCTGCCACCCAGCAAGACCGCTCGTTAGAGGCTAGCATAGGTTAGATGGGTCTTAACTAACAAAACCTCAAGTGCGGTAGATGCTGTGCAATAACTTGCCTCGGGTAGGAATCTACCGGGCTTTTCTATTTCAGCTGCCATATGATAGTGTCATGCTCCGCTCCGCAAGGTGGGGTATCCGATAGATACGCACATTAGGCCTAAAAGCCTGGCTACACTACACTATCGCATCAAAAGTTCTGTTCTTCATTAGGTGGTGCCACGGTAGTCTCTTACCATCAGTATAGCTGTGTTCTGACTCATTGTCAACTGTATCTCGTATTAATCCTTGTCTTCTGTATAGAATAGGATATTTGCCGTCCTACCAGGTAACTCGTAAAAGGCTAGCATGGCGAAACTGGTCATTACCAACTAGACCACTAGTAGTACTGTGCGGCAACTTGCAGGAATCCTCCGCCGAACCTATTTCTGCCGCCATAATGACAATGTCATATTTGGCCCGGATGTTAGGGTAGATCAGTTTGGCGCAACTTTCATATAAAAAAAATAATAATCATATGACACTAGTTGCCTTACAACTGAATGCTTTTAGACCTACTTTTAAATTATACGTGTTATACTTTTTCAAGTAAACTTCATACAAAATTCGGGTTTTGCTATGTATCTATGGAAGTCCCGCCTCTTATTGCGTAGTATTTATATACTCTTTGGGGTAGACTTGCATAATTGACCTAACACCCGGGCTGCAGGACAGCAAAGCACCTTCATCTATGGTGTCTATAAACTGCTGTTATCTTTTACCATCAGGGGAGGTGCGTCCTTGTTCGCTTTGTTATAAAAAACAATTTACGTCATTATAGGATAAAAAAAAATGCTTTATTCTAATTTATTGTGATTTCAGATATTTGCTAGTGCGTTGTCTGCAACGATACATTGCAGGCACTTGATGATATGGGGTGTGTTCACACCAAAGTTGTTATTCGAGTTCGGTGCGTGCGTAGCAGCATTCCTCGGAACCCTTATCGGAGCTTCCATAACTGCATGGCATATGAACACTCAAAGTCGTTCTAGTTGACACAAATAAATATATGGTTTATTAAAATACGTTTGATATGATGTTCAAATTGTTCCCAAGTGACGTCATGTTGTCTATAGTCACATGTATACACGCGCGTTCACACATGCGACGTTTTCTTCATCTTCTCTTTAATTTATATATCATAATCAAGTAGACATCAATAAGGCCTTTATTTTGTTTAATAAGAAATTTGAGTGTGCACAGATTTCAAATCGAATTACGTTACATGATAATGTTACTGTCTTCCGCCAATGTGCCCAAACGTTTAGTGAAATGTAATAAAACAGTTAAATGCAAGAAAAGGGAAATGTCTTGAAACAAGTTTTAGTCTAGTCTAGTAGTTATAGTTTAAATTTAGTTTTGATATGAAGAATTACATTTTTTTGTCCATACATATCATACATATCTTCACGCCAAGTCCCTTGCGGGGTAGGCAGAGAGTATCGAGTGCCAGACCTCACGATCCTGACAAACCTGTATTGCTTCCTTCACATTCATAACCCTTTTCATACAAACACGCCGGTTTCGGAGACTCTTGACACCACCCTCGGATAATATCCGATTGATCTGATCGTGAAATGTCAGCCTTGGTCTCCCCGGGTACCTACATCCATCCACATTCGCATTGTATATCTGCTTTGTCAATCTTTCATCTGTCATTCTTTCCACATGACCGAACCAGCGGAGCATGCCCTTTCGCATTTTAACACCAACACTTTCTTTCAATCCCACTCTTTCTCGGATCTCACTGTTACTGTCACTGTTTTTTTGTCCATATTTTTTTATAGCCACTAACGTTCCTTTTGCATTTCTTCTACTTCAGAACCCCTGTCCGGGATTGTTACTTTAAGAAATACAAGCCGATAATAGTATGCGAATCGTCGCATGTGTGAACACGCGGATAGGAAAAACTGCCGACTGGTACAACAAACAGTATTCAAACTACCTACATATCGTGAATTTTTCAAGAGAGCACTTCAAAGTTTGATGTTGACTTTGTTAAATGAGTAACAGGCACTCAGAGACTGGAATTAAATTTTAATCAGTCGTTAAGTGACATTTTCTGTATAAAATTGTGACTTATTATTTTTATCTGTCAAGACCGCCTCATTCGTTCTCGAGTTTTTTTTGGACCGCCTCGTTGGTCAAGTGGCTAGCGTACACTCGTAACTACATCAACCAACCGCGAGGCTCGGGTTCGATTCCCGGCAGGGGCAGGCATTTGTGCGATGAACATTTAGATGTCTGCATTTCCGGGTCTGGGTGTTTATAAAATTTATTCTGGTATCTATTTAAATATTTCTTTGTATTAGTATCGTTGACTAACACCCTTAACACAAGCATATAATTTGCTTACTTTGGGGTTAGATTCAATTTGTGTGATTTGTCCATGGATATTCGTTATTCATTCATTAATGACTTTTCTGCGGTCGTTAGTAAAATTGTAAAATCAATGTGATTGTTAAACTTGACAAAGTGATTTTTTAATATCTTTTTACCTCTATCTTATCGCTATTTGAAACTCGGATTGAGAAATAGGTTTTTTTAAATATATTTACAAATATTTTTGAAGAACCTAGGTACCCTTAATTAATAATAATTATTTAGAACATTTAAAACAGTTTTTTAGTAACGATCCTTTGATGTACCAAGCTTCCTTAGTTAAACTTACCTAGTAACTTAAAAGAACATCAAGTTATATTTTAAGAACACCGTCACCTTTACTAAGTGGTAGTTTTTTTATCTACAAGGTTGCAGCTTTATCTACTCGTGTTTCCAAAACCAAACCAGAGAAACTGAGCTCCGACTCACTTGTGATCCTGTTTGGGGGATTTAAAAGCTGGAGCACTTAAGTGATAAGCAAAACAACTAAGTTGCAGATTGGCAACGCATTATTAACATCCACAAGCGTCAAATATTCCATCAGTATATCAGATTGCGTGCTTGAGCCACACTGTCAACTAAAAACCTTTGATACATGTTGACCTTAGACCATGTGTTGATTAAATAATTGCCAGTGCTAGTTACCGATTTGTATTTGAAACTGTTTGCTACTTGTCGTTTTATAAATTACATTATATTGTATAGCATTCGGAGTATTAGGTCAAGAATACACGATCGATTTACACGAATGAAGGTATCGGTTTGTTTTATTGTTGTTTGACATTAATAAGAATTAGGTAATTATATTCTGATAAGCTTATATTTAACCTGCAATGTGTGTTTTTTGAAATGCATGCATGTGTGAATCGGGTCGGAGTGATCTGATGAAAACGGAGGATGGCCATAGAAACTACAAAACTTCCAATCATTAACGGTTCGTGTTTGGGCTTATTTAATACGTCTTGAATAGTGTTTTTGCAGGTCTGATGCTATGAATAGCCCTTACAAATAAAAACTTGTCAGAAAAATGTATTTTTTCTTAAAAAAATTACTATTTCAACTTAAGCTTGTTTTGTTTTGTTTTCATGTACCTGATACAATAAGAAATAATAAACAGATTCATACATATGTATGTGCCATAGAAAAGGCCAAGATTAAGATTTTTATTTAAGAAATTAGATTTTTTATGAAATGATTTTAAAAATGAGAATGATAACATTTTTTTCCAATTAAGCAGTAGACGATACTGTAGAGCACAGTCATTTCTTAGTATAGCCGGTTAAAAAATGTAAAATTCCTTTTTTCAAAAAGAAGTAAAATCTTTTTTAAATGAAAAAAAATCGTACGATATTTTGTTGATATTTCAAAAATAAATAACTACTAACATATATAAGTAATTCGTCCTATAAAAGTTTCTATAAAGTAAACCTTGTTATATATATATAAAATGTAAATCAACAAGCATAAAAAAAATATGCACTGAAAGTCCATCGTGTGCTCTTAACCTAATGCTCGTAACGTAAGGAAATTTATAGTCGGACAAATTATTGGAACTGTCAACATTAGATTGTTAAGTTTGTTATTATTATCTGTTGAATAATGTGGTTGTTTTTTTAAAACTATGAGTGCAAGAACTTGTAAAGCAGCACATAATTTTCATTTTGAAAACTCATAATTACGTACCATCAGCTGAAAAGTTTTTTTTATCAACAAGCACATTTGATTTTTTTTTATTTTTGATGGTACATAATTGTGTACCATCAACAATAAAAATCAAATTTTGACTACAGGCGGAAAATATTATGTGAACTTCTGAAAAACATGTTCTCGGAATATGAAACTTATTTTGAGATATCCAATCACAATTTGATTTTTTTTCTGAAGCTATGAGGTTTTTATGCTTAATGTTCGAATGTGATTTATAATTTTAACTATCGGTTTTTTTTTTGCAATGCCCATGTTATTTTTTACAAGATTTTCCATAATCCCAAAAACCCTACCAACTTAAAATGTCTTCTGGTGTGGCCGAAAATTGCGTTGGGAGTTCAGTGTCATATTATCTTGTAATAATTTATAGACTATTACTTTTTATTGGATAGATTGCTTTATACTAGTTTACAAATATTTCGTCCATAAATAAACACTGCCAAAGCGTTTTTTATATTCATTATTGAATGTGTAAAGCAAAATTCCTACACGATTAGAGGTTAATCCATAATTATTTTGTAACAGTATTATTCGCAAGGAGTCATTCATATTTAAGTGATAGGTACCTAATTTATTAAAGTTTTATTATTGAATGCGTGGCGATATAATGAAATATAAACTTTTGATATTTTGTGAATTTCATGCATGTGAACAACACGTGTCGATATTATCTATAGTGTTTTACGATTCTTGAATCGATGTGTAGTATCGATGTATTGCATTTTTATCATATAATTAAATATGGCTTTAGTCGGTATTATAGAAGAATAAATTACATCTTCGGACTTTTTGTCTAAAGCATTTGCTTTTATCAGTTTATTCGTTTAAGTCGGATCAGTAGATACATTTCATTTTTGTACTGGAACTTCAAAGGAAAGTTTAGTTGTTAATTTGATGATGTTTATTATTAGCCTGGCCTTATTATGTTTCATATATAACTACCTAATTACATACCCTATATCGATATCTTTGTATCGATAAAAAAATATAACGATCTATCGATAGTGGTGGTAATTCTGCTGAGCATCAACTCAACTTATTTTTCGGTGTCTGTTATTTTTTTCCAGTGCAACAAAAACAAAAGGGATGGAACATTTTAGACATATAAATGTCAACCTGCGACGTTTTTCACCAACGTTTCCTGTGAAATTAAAACTGTGTGAAACGTCATGTATTAACAAA
Organism: Calephelis virginiensis; assembly: GCA_002245475.1. NCBI lineage: Eukaryota > Metazoa > Arthropoda > Insecta > Lepidoptera > Riodinidae > Calephelis > Calephelis virginiensis. Next base: position 1,334,031 of record NJDC01003027.1, read on the forward strand.
TCCGGCATGACTATACGTGTTTTGTCTCTTTCTATTACTATCGATCAAAGAAGATAGCGATAACTTAAAACTAGTTTATTGACTGCGCAACAAAGTTACTACCAGTGTCACGATAAGCATTGATTAAAATAGATTTTGTTTACCTACATTTCGATTTGTAAAACGCACTTTATTTTACTCACATTGTAATAATACGTTATACGATTGTATAAAGGCTACGAGTTGTCGTTATAAGTTCAAACCTCAGATAACATAACAGGTATTGTAATGATCGTGTATTGTATTTTACGTTTTTTAACATACGAAACGTACAATATTCGACATTTCACTCTAGAATCGTGATTTGAAAATCAATGAAACGAATAATGGACTAAGTCCCGAGGAGAATGTTACGTTTATGGTTATAAAGTTGCACTTCTTCGTGTGAATTGCACACATTTTTTTTCAGTTGTGAAAACAGCGCAGAAATTTTTGATTGACTTTTGTTTTTTCTTATTACACCACTAAACAATAACATTTTTTATATTTGTGTGAAAAAAATGTCTACATTGGTTCACATTTAACAAAAAAAAAGTATCGCTCGAATAGAGCATTCCGCATAATATCTACGATTATGAACCTAATGCACAATCATATAAAACATTAGATTATATACAAAAGAGGTTCATAAAATGTTGAGTTAGTATTCGTAATAAATATCTACACGCATTTATAAACATTTTTACTATAGTATAAGTTTTGTTACAATTTTTAGAGTAAGGACTAGAACCTAGCTGTATTGTTTTTCTCCATTAATGCTTTTCTAAAAATATTTCTATGTTGATGTTAAACATTAATTAATAAAAAAGTCCATAAATTATTTTTATCTGTGACCAATACGAGTAATTACTCAGCTTATATTTTGTCGAGAACAAAAGCCATGCTATCTGCATGGTTCTCAGTATTTGATCTAGTTCGTATACTTGAAATAATTAGTGACGTCATCAACCTAACATCACCTACCAATTAAAATTCAGAAAATATGGAATACTGTGATTCGATTGGTCGAGTGTCGCTAGATTGATGACGTCACTCCTTAACGAGATAGATCTATTGTTTTTACAAAAGACAGATTGTATAGCTTGTGAATTTCTGAAATAAAATTTCTAGTAATTGTTTAATTGATTTATTTTATTCTCTGTTATAACATAAAAGGAAAATACTATTGCAGTTGATATCCAAATATAAACATTTTATTACCTTAACCCATAAATAAAATGAAATTTGGGATCTTTACGTGTTCGTCGGTAGTACGTATGGCTTGACCAAATATTCCGAGAATGAACTAACGGCGGCCGCCCCACGGACTTCTTTATCAAGTAAAGGTAGTTTAGTTACATGGAAATCTTCATATAAGTCAGCAATTTGTTCTAGATACTTCTCTTGCACTTTATGCCTTGCGGCACATAATTCACAAGGCGCAGAGGAACGTAAGAGCAACTGGTTGACAATGATATTATGAGTGTCTATCCCACACTTGGTCAACTCTTGGACCAGCCGTTCAGTTTCATACAGTGACAGAAACTCGGCAATACAAACACAAACAAATGTGGTTTGATTTGGATCTTTGAATTGCGTGTTCACCTGTGTGATGACGTTAAGCATTTCATCCATTTTGTTACTAAATATGTCTGAATTGAAGTCGGCCAGTCCAAATAATGTGGCTACTTGGTTAATGAACGGTGCAACCTGTAAAAAACACATGTGAGACACAACACTTACACCTCAATATGTAATAAAACAGTAAATATATACTTATATGTATGTGCTACAATATAATATATCACTTATCTTGTAAGTATCTGGTAAGGTAATCATGAGGCCGTCAAGATAATTGTAAAAAATATGCAGTATTAAGTATAAGTCAAAAACCAGTTGGATCTTGTTAAAATTAATATGGGACGATCTCAGACTCATGACCTTTCTAAAAAATTATCATCAAAATCGGTTGGCTAGTGGCAGAGATATCGCGTAACAAATATAAAAAAAATGTATGTTAATCACTCTTCCGGATTTTTACTAAATGTTGTGTAGTACTAGGTTATAGCCCGGGTCAACAGGATTTAGATGTAGATTGACTACAGTAAAATCTTTCGTTTCCATCGATAAAATCATTCAATACGAAATCGCGGGCAACAGCTACTTATTTCATAAAATCAATCATCCATAACAAAATTGTAAAAGAACTATGCATACTAAAAATATCCCTATGAACACGTGGTCCGAGCCTTGCTATTGCCTTGTTGGTCGATGAGTAAGCGCGACTAACTGCGAAGTTCGGGTTTGATTCTCTATAGTCAATTGTTTATATTTCTGGGTCTGGGTGTTTATTTATTATTAAATAGACACTGGTATCTATTTAAGTATTTCTTAGGCCTTACCATGAGTATACAACGCTATACTCGCCAGTATCTCTTTGAATTATTTGCAAGTAAACTTTGAACAGAGCCTCTACTGGTAATTAGGAGAACTAAATGTAAAATAATTAATTATTAAAAGCAAACTATAGCAAGTCTTGATACAGGCGCTGTGTATTAGTATCGTTGACAAACACATAATATAAGAGTTTAATTTGCTCACTTCCGGGTTAAAATAATTTGCGTAATTTGTCCAGGGACCTTTATATTAAAAAAATGTGTCCTCACGCCCAAATCCTCGCTGCGGTAGGCAGAGGCACAACAATCCCGGGCAAAGTTTAAAAGGCAAAAATTAAAATACATGTTTTCTTTTTTTTTTGTTGCCCGACAGTCAAGTCACAGAGGCGAGAATATATAATTAAATTTAATTAAAAATAAATGTTTTTTTTGGATATTTGTTGATTTTTACGTTTTGTTACTTTTCGTTTTCTATTTCATTTTAAAATAAGTACAAAACCAAATCTGATAAAAAAAAAAGTTTAAATGCCGTACGAGTAAGCTTGCCAATATCGTAATACGAATTAGCGGGACAATTCCAAATTCGGGACATGGAATTAGAAAGCGGCATCCAAAAATTTATGTAGGTATAGAATCCAAAAAATGTGTAAATCAGTATGAGAAGTGAAATAAATGACCTAGTTCAATTATGATTTATAGATTACCTATAGCGCATTTTACACGTTAATACGACGACCTTTAAGCTACCTTTTAAATGAACATGTTTCTAGAGATTTGGCACTTTTAAGGGATCTTTTTAATAAGTAAGAACAAAATAGTGCATGCGCATATAATTTCAAAAAGTGGGATATTAAGCGTCCCTCGTACACTTCGAGCGGGACGCCTCTTTAAGGGTCCTAGAAACGGTACGACCCGCAAAACGAGGGATTGTTGGTGACCCTACACACGTAAGTAGGTTAATACACAATAAAACCAAATTACGAAAATGTTTGACTTATTGACCTTACAGCGTGACGAGTTTTCAGACAGTAATGATTAACATATTTTTTTTAAACAAAATGAAACAGCAACCAGAAATAGGTGTTAAAACTATACATTATTAAAACTTATTTTGTATGTATTATTCAAACAATGGAAGGCAAACAAATGAACATTTCCTGTTTATAAAACTAAAAAAACACTGCTTATAGAATACTTAGCAAATAATAACATAGCCAGCCAGGCTGTTATGTTAAACCTATTTGAAGGGTATACCCAAATATATACCCAAAGTACTAGTGACCTGGTGGTGTTAACTACATAAGGTCTCAGATTACATTCCCGGGTCAAGTACTCAAAATGTGTTAAAAAAATATTGATCAGAACTGGGAAAATTGTGAGTGGTCTAGGTACCTCTTAGGATACGGGCTTGAAAACAAATATATATATTTTTTAATCCAAATAATACTTTTATTTGTTTGTTACACATTTAGTACTTTTTTCTAAAAAGATTCATGGTTTGTTTTACTAAAAATATAACGGTCAAAAATTTTTTTCCTGAATTTAGACTGAAGTAAATAGTAATATATTAATTACTATCAATAATTAACGGTAACTTTGCCTATGTAGCTTTACTGATTTATTGATTTTGATAAAACAATAACCTATAGGTAAAATAGCCTTTGAAAAAAAATTAAAAAACCTTTATGATTTCTTATTACATATAAATTTTTGCAAGTAAAATAAAAACCTTAACTCAGTAGCAGCATCTAAATTTAAATAAAAACATTAAAAGTTAGAATGCGAAAAATGTAACTGAAAACTTTAAAATATGCCAAACAAGTATTCTTTTTTTTTCTAATATTAACAGCTGTTGCAAGCAAAAGTTATTGATCTTTCCTCAAAAACCTACAGGATATTGATAAAATGGATATTAAAAACACCTTTATACTGAAATATACTATTATCTCTGCTGAATTTCATCCAAATCTGTACAGCACATGCAGTGTGGCATAACGAAGAAACATCAATCAAAACCTTAGGATTTATATTAGTACTATAGTAAGATGCACAGAATTACCTTTGACTTCAAATGCAAAAGTTTTCCGAGTCCTTTTTCCACAACTTGTGGGAAGGACAGAAGTCGGAGAGTGTGGCCTGTTGGAGCTGTGTCAAACACAACAGCACTGAAGTTCATGCCCTTGACAAGTTTCATGACCTGAAAAAAAATTGCAATGTTTTGTGTAGTTTGAGATATGAAGAACCTATCATCCACTAAAGGAATCTTGTCATAAGCCCGAATGGAAAAAGAGGAATGTTATAAGTTTGACGTAACTGTGTTTCTATCTGTGGCATCATAACTTTGTAAGGGATGGATCACTTTCAATGCAGATTTTTTGTTTGTAAGCTGAGATGATGGAATCAGTTCTTAGCTACATTATTTGAAAGTATAGTTAGGGGTTATTGATTTTTTTTTTATTTTTGTGTTATTAAATAATACATTATTCCACAAGTGTACTCAGTTGGACTAGCTCGTAGAGTACCAAGTTAACCTTATCTATTCCTGCTTGCACAACATGAGTAGCCACCATTTTTGTAATCTAATTAAGTTTTGTATTTAGAGCTGGTTAACTAATATACACATACATAAATACATAAATATCTTAACTCCAAATCCCTTACCGTTATGGTTATAATAATATGGTTAACTTAGAGGTTTAAAATCCCAGTTTCAGGTAGGCAAAGCTACATTACCCGTGGTGTTTATTCCTATTGGAATATCTGTGCTTGTTTCCCATCTTAATCAATAGAAAAAAAAAGTTCAATACCTCAGCATAACTCATTGCTTCATCAATTCCAGGGAATGCTCCGACAATTTCTTGCATAACCCCCTTTCCTAACCTCATAGCTTCTGTTTCACCTTCAAAATATTCTTCTGGTAATTCCGTTAATCCTACATTAGGATCTATCTCCATGGCAAATAAATTATCAAAGCCTTTGACTTTTGTGGGCACCTGTAATTCAATATCTCCACTTAGTGTAAAACATAAAATTACAATACTATAAAGATTTAATAAAAAATAAAAAGGATCTGTTTTCAAAATACATTCACTATAACTCTCATCTATTTTTTGGTCTCTCTGCATTTGTTTGATCATGTTCATAGTACTAGACCATTATATTTTATTTCAAGAATTCCGAAATATATTTATTCTCTAAGTAAGCAAAATTATTAATTATGCATCCTGCCTGTAAGAAATCATTCAATTAGAATACAAGTATATTCATTTCTGTCCATTTGTTTTTGAATCACATAAAAAATACTCTACTAATTTTAACCTAGAATCTAGGTCTAAGATTATTAGACATGAGAAGAACTAATAAAGAGATCAGAAAGTTCAATTTCAATCCCAGTTATTTTAAAGATAGGGTTCAATTTCAAGTCTAAGGCTCATAAGTAGATATTACAGTTGAAGTAAATAAGGTAAATTAATTTAAAAGGAAAACTATTTGAAGTCATGGGATATAGCCAGATTGAGTTAGAAACCAACAATCTCAACATATTTGTATTTTTGTCTATTATCGTGCTTGAACCCAATTTATAAGCACTTTTAATCTTTCTATTTTGATCGATTTTGACATTTAAATTTGTTTTACATGACTAATAAATGTAATAAATTATATTTAGGAGTGTAAACATATGGTTTAGGAAACTTTATAGGTTAGCTGTTATGTTATGTTTACTCATGTTGAGAAATATCATGAAAGTAGGTGTTGTTGAGAAATTGATTAAGGTTATATAAATTATTATTAAACAACTATCTCTATTTAGTTTTAGTTGCATGCAAATTAAAATAGATACTAATATATATTTCACATCATAATATTTCACTTACTTTTGAAAACTTTTGATCAAAAGCATCAGAAATGTTATGTGCGGGATCAGTTGAAATAATTAACACCGATTCACGAACTTTAGCCAGTTGAATAGCCAAACTGCAACTGAAATAAAAAAATAAAAAGTCTGAGAAATCGGTGATGAGTCGGACTCATCATAATTGACTATACAATACCTGCAAGTAGTTTTTCCAACACCACCTTTTCCTCCGACAAATATCCACCGGAGTGACTTCTGGTCTATAACATTTTTCAAAGAAGGCTCTAGTGGCTCGAAATCGTTACCGTCGTTCATTTTTGTAATCAAAAGTCTTATAAATTTACGAAAAAACAAACAGAGACTTGTAATTTCTTCACACGTAAATGTTTAAAATGTCAAAACCCAGATTGTCAAATCATCAAAATACAAATAGTGATTTGCAAAATAAATCGATATGTTTTTACAATACGTAGTAAGTATCGATTTTTATGAAGTACTTCATATTTTTAACCGAGTTAAAAAAAAACGAGGAGGTTCTGAATTCGGCCGGTACACATTTTTTTATGTATGTACACCGAATTTTCCGTGGTTTCTGAACCGATTTTCGTAATTCTTTTTTTGTTTGCTGCGGAATAGTTTCGAATTGGTCCCATAAAATGTGATTCAGGTAGGCCTATTCGTTTTTATTTTATGAGCACTTGTTACCTATTTTCATCTATCTTGATGTTCACTTTCATTAAAAGTAATCATATCAGCAATAAACTAAAAAGTATTAAATAAAAATAACTACGTTAATTAAAACCGACTTCAAAACTAAAAAGTAAAAAATAATTACATACTACCTAATACTTTTATGTGCTAATGACTAATAGGTCTGAAGTTGGTGCCAAACCAAATTAATACTTAGTTATAATATTATATTAGTTTAAGGCTTGGCACAGACTTTAAACCTATTAGTAATAGCACATAGAAGTAATAGGTGGTATATAATTTATATCAAATCTTTATTATTTTTTACTTTTTAGTTTTGAAGTCGGTTTTAATTAACATAGTTATTTTTTTAAGTATAATAATTACATTTTTAGTATCTAAATGAATATAAAGTGGTATGAAAATCTAGAACAACAAGTTTTCATACCTAGCTGGACAATAAACAAGAAACATTTTTTTTCTCAAATGTTCAATTTATTTAATAATTCATTTAACCTGTTAAAAAAAGCGAAGAGAGTTTGTTAAAATAATCGTCGTCCATAGTCGGTGCTACGTAAAACTTCCAAAAAATTCATATTTTTAGAAAAGAAAACATTTTTATTAATGTTCACCTTACAGGAGGCACTTGTGACGAGTTTATAATCTATATAGTACTAAAAACTACTGCCGGATCGGAACGCGGCTTAAATAAAGAAACAGTTTTACTGTTTCACTTGTCACTTATATTTGCATTGTCGGGGCTAAGACTTAAACTACTATAATTGTAGTAACTATGCCCTAATGATGCAGTAGAAATCGAAACCATCAGGTTGTTTGTAAACTAATGAATTAATTATGCGATAATTTAAGAATATAAATATATATGTATATGTTTCAAATAATTGAAAGTACTTACAATAATTACGACATTGTACTCTTCGCATTTATAGGTACAATTTAATGTGTTTTTTCACACTTAAATTCACAGGAATGTATTTATATAATAATATAATAATCTCTATTTAACTTCAAATTTTAAATAAATATGTTGCTTTTGGTAGGAGTCCTCTTTTAAGCACTAAGTACTTGTGGCAGACGACTCCACTCCTCCATAACTATATGTATACCTGGTTATAAATAAAAATCTAAAATTAATTACAGGATTTGTTCTCTTCAGTTAATGTAAGACTGTGTATGTTACGTGTGTGCATTGTATGCGCGCGCGGGCGCGCGCGCGTGTGTGTGTGTGTGTGGGTTAAGTGTGTATGTGTGTGTGTATTCATTTTATATGATAATAATAATAATGATAATAAAAAACCGTTACTGTACAACGACTTTCGGATCAGGTGCGGTTCATTCAACGAAGCCGAGTGTTGGATGATTCTGTGCTTGAACGGCTTCGCTCTGAGTTACTGTTTTAGCGCCCACCGCCGAACGTACACACCCGGTAATCCAATCACTGTCTGTTCCTTCAGTGACTGGATTACTAGGTTATGTCTCTGGTGCGGTGGACGTAGAAACTCTAACCGTAAGTACCCAGGAACATGAGCAATTGAGGAGGATTTTGGAAGAGACAATTCTGGAATTTAGAAATATGCCAATAAACAAAAGACCGCGACTACCACGTTTTCCTACACACAGACGTAACATGGCGCTGGTGATGGCTTTAGACTGCATGCTTTACCCATACCTATTGTCTTGCCAAAATCTAGCTGATACACATTCGATCCTATATTGTGCGGCTATGGCGGTAGGCCGTGTAGCTCGCGTCAGGTTCCCTGAAACTGACCGAGACATACGGCCTACTAATGCTAAGCCAGCATGGCAAGATAGGATTGAACGACGTATCAGCGCAGCTAGAGCCATCATTGGTAAACTTATTTGCTTCAGATCGGGAAACATTCGCCCGAGAGTGATGCGTTATGTGATACAAGCCTTTACTGGCACAGGTGTAAGAACATCCGATTACATGTCTTGTGTCATAGAACGCATTGACTATCTGAAGCAAAAAGTGTCTGCGTGGGCAAACCGACTTTGCCGTTATAAAGAGCGTGTAAATAGGTGTCACAAAAATTAAACATTTTTTTATGATTATTTTTTTTAAAATTAAACTGTAAAAAAAGAATAACGACGAAGTAACAACCACGAGAACTATGTCTTTAACTTGCGACTCGGAAGTGCGGTCGAGTCTGGCTGATTCGGGCTCGCTCGGAGTCGTTCGGGCCACCCAACTCGCGGTCTAGGCAGCTAGCCGCGGGCCGCAAACCTACCACACTGTCCTTCACGCGCGCTCGGGTCAACTCAGTTTACAAACATTTCGACTCGAGTTAACTTGCTTACGGCCTGAACCGAGTTACTCAAGTTAGATAACGCGAGTCGTGCATCGCTAGGTAAAGTTCAATAAGTAGAACGACAATTAGCGATGGGCCGAGTCGACTTTTTGGTGAATCGAGTAACTCGAGTTGACTCGCGTATCGACTCGGGTTGCAACTCAAGTTGACTCGACGTGGCGTCCCGTCGCCTCGTCATCCATTCGAGTCAGTAAATGATGACTCGATGCATCTATCTGCGGTTTGCTAGTTTTCCACGTTCACGGTTCGCAGGGTCGGGTCCGGCGGGCTGCGTGGCGTCAACTCAATGGTAGAAAATAAAAATGTGCTTTTTAAAAAATAGACGTTTTTTTATTATTTAAAGTGTTTAAAAGCAAAGTTATTATAAACATCACAAAATGAATTACATAAATAGTGCAAAAGAATGATAATACTTTTATTCGGGCTCGGGTCAACTCGGTTTGCAGATTATTCAACTCGGGCTGACTCGCTTATGGTCTGACCTGAATTACTCGAATTAAATAACTCGAGTCGCCCATCGCTAATGACAAATGACAATTGAAAACTGACACTTGACATTTGAATGAAATCAAGTCAACAGTGTGACCAGATTCAGTATTTTAATACTTTTTCAGTATATTTCATCGATTTTGCCGAACATCAGTATATTTTCAGGTATATTGCTGGTAGTCAGTATTTTTGGGTATATTTTGGTTGAAGTTATGGCAACACCGTAGTGAGTGAACGTCTTTGCGACAATGTTTGCGGAATTCCCCGGAACGCGAATATCGGGACTTTCCCGGATTTTGTTTATTCTTATCTATGAGCAAAGACACGACAAGAAAGACGGTCGTTGCTGGCATTGTAGTAT
>NJDC01003027.1:1344331-1391544 GCA_002245475.1 Calephelis virginiensis
TCGGTATTTTCTTAAAATTAAATCTGGTCACACTGCAAGTCAATTTCGAAGTCACTTCGAAGCTGTGCTTCGAAGTCAAAGTTTCGAGATTTTTTAGTAAGATAGTACGAAATATGTTATTATAAATAGTTGCAAAGAAAACATTATTAACCCGTTCTAATAAATTGAAAAGAATGTATTGGAGGCGTTGTGTTATTAATCAACCAAAATATTTCAGTGCGTTTTGGTGAAATGTAGACCTCAAGCTTCTCGTAATGCTGCAAAAATAATTTAGAAGTTTATTATTGTATTATGAATGAAATGGTTACAGAAGGGAAACAAAATGCGTTTCCGTGTGGCATACAAGCTTCATATAATACTCGCAATCATCGGTGTTTCACTAAGTACATTTTTATTGCTACGTACACAAACATGGCTATTTTTTCATAAAACCACATTTACTGAGGCTCCCAGCACTGCACATTCACATTCTGCTCGCCATATATCTAAATTAATCACCGTGGTGTTCCGACAATTTGAAGATTTCGAGAATGACATCGCAGAAAGTGTACAGTCTTTTGTATCAGCTTACCCAAACATTGCAATGATAGTTCTGTGTCAAAAAACCCAATATCCACCGTTTCAATTTTCCGCAACAAATGTTACTTTAAAGAATGTAAAAATAATATCTTTGGAGTTAAGGCTCGACCGAGCACCAAAAGACCTAAATCCGCTTGAATATATTTTGACTGATTATGTGCTGTTTGTACCAGATTCTACTAGAATATCTAGGCGTGTAATGCAACAGATTGCTTTAGCCGCAAATGCGTTTCCATCGCAGGGTGTAGCTGTAGGTGTAGGTAGTTCTCGCCTGGTTTGTCAGCAAGTTAAATGGAAATATGCAGAATGGACACTGCAGTACAGTAAAGATGCTTCTGGGAAATTGTGTGATGCTGTACAAGGACAACATGCTTTGCTCATCAAAACATCATTGTTGAATGATATACCACAACCTTTTATGTTACCATTCCCTGAATCATTGTATTTGCAATTATTATCAAAAAATGTTAAGGTTTGTAATTTTTTTGTAAATTAATATTGCCGCACAAATTACACAAATTGAATCTAACCCCATAGTAAGCAAATTATATGATTGTGTTATGGGCGTTAGTCAATAACACTAAAACATAGAAGTACTTTTTAGTACTATTTAACCCAGACCTGGAAATACAGACATTAATGTTTATCACACAAATGCCTGCTCTAGTCCAGAATCGAACCTCAAGTTTTACAGGTGCTTATGCTAGGCCCAGCTATCTAGTGTTATTGTCTTAAGAGTATTTGTTCCTAGATCATAAAAAAATTGTATCTTCACGCCCATATCCCCGAAGAGGTAGGCAGAGGTACAACCAAGGCACCCACGACTAGCCGAAGACACTAAGTCCCACAATGTGATAGGTGGCAAGCCTATCGCCAACCGGGCACATTTCCAATCCCGACCAACATTTTTTTTAATTAGAAAATTGGAAAAATCCAATTTTCTTTTTGTTGGCCGACCCGGGATTCGTACCCAGGACCTCATGCAGTCAAGTCCAACTCCCGGAACGCTAAACCACAGAGGCGATAATAAAAAATTTGATCACTTTAAATAACATAACTAATTTAAATTTTCAAATTGCAAGTGATTGAAACCAGTGTTTCAGTTTATTTATAAATATTTTAAGTTGTTTTTAAAGGTTTATGTGTTACCTACAAACACTATGGTAAAAACTTGCATAATAAGTTATTAAAAAAAATAGGTTAATTGTATATAGGACCATACTCCAGAATTGAAAGTGAATTTTTTTCAGCACTGTGACTTCTAATGAACATCTTTTAAATCTCCATTTGAATGTGATTTATGTACAAGTGTCATTTTAGAACAGCAGCTACAGTTGAGACTTATTACCAGACTTATAACCAATTATTTAATGAATGATTGAAAAATGTTGATTTATAGTAATATTCTAAAAAAAATATGATAAAGACATATGTGTTTTCCCAAAAGTGTATCACCCCCATAAGAGTTTAGCAGAGGCATAACCAGGGCACCCACGACTAGCCGAAGACACTAAGTCCCACAATGTGATAAATGGCAAGCCTATCACCAAAAGGGCACATATCCTATACCGGGCAAAGTTATCTTTATAAGAAAACTAGCTGACCCAGCAAACATTGTTTTGCCATATAAATTATAAGGGTGAACTACCCTTATCCCTTAGGTATAAGAAAATAGATGTTGGCCGGTTCTCGGACCTACTCAATATGCTCACAAAATTTCATGGGAATCGGTCAAGCCGTTTTGGAGGAGTTCAATAATGCACACTGTGACACGAGAATTATATATATTAGATTGAAAATATAAGTTTTCTTCTTATTAATTTGCCCGACCTAGGGATCAAACCAGGGACCTCAAGAAGTCAAGTCTGACACGGGACTGCTAGAACACAGAGATGATAAATCAAACAACAAGGAAAAGTTGGCAGCAATAAATAGTTAATCTTTGTATTTTGACTAAAAATTCGAAGGTAAAATAATACTTAAATACCTAGGTTACTAAATAAAACAAAATAATTTGTCACTTATAATTTCAGATTCAAATACTAGATAGTAAATTTGGAGGAGGGAGAAGTGTTTTAAAAACACCAGCATCTAAGCAAAAGTCATCCCGGCGAATAAGAGAGTACCGACTTGCTTTATACAAAGAGATTGGTGTTAAGGCAGTTGTTAGAGAAGATGGAAGAGTACAATGGTTTGGATGTAAAAGAGAGACACAGGTAAGTTCTATAAGAATCTAAACATTCACATGTTGCTGAAATTTTCTTTCATCATCAGAAAGCTTTGTTATCCCAAAGCATTAATTTCATAAAAAATTAAATAAATCTGTTTTATCAAAATTATATTTCTGTAAGCTATGTAAGGGGTATACCTGAAGACCTGCTTTTATTGTTATTTTAGATGTCTATATTATTCAGTCACTTTCCTATACATATGTCTATGTTAGGCAGTGATTTTACTACTTTTTTTTATTGGGCTGTGATGACCCCATAAATGGTGCTGAATTATTTAGTAAATATCTGGATGGCCGAGCTTCTCTCGGCATTTTTTTTAAATGGTTCCTAACTAGATCGATTTATCGCCCCTGAAACCCCTATATACTAAATTTCATGAAAATTGTTGGAGCCGATTCCGAGATTCCAATTATATATATACAAGAATTGCTCATTTAAAGGTATAAGAAAGATAATTTACACTTTACAATCTTACTCAATTAGTCAAATCAGTCAGTTTTTTGTGTCAACTAATAAAGTAGGATGGTAGACAAGTTTATTATGTTATGAATATGTCACATAACTAATAGACATGCACAAACCTATCATGTTTGTCAAGATTTCTTAATCTCTACCTCTGTACTATTGTAAAGTAAAAAAAAGTAGGTAGAGGTACAACTAGGGCACCCACCACTAGCCAAAGATACTTAATGCCACAATGATACTAGTGATAGGTGGCAAACCAATCTTTAACCGGGCACATACCCAATCCCGGTCAACAATATTTTTATTAGAAAGTTGAAAATACACATTCTTTTTGTAATATTGACCCTGTAATATTTCTAGTCTTTATACTACAAGTAGCAGTAATCTACTATGTTTATTATTTAAATTATGTAATGTAAAATCTATATTAGTCATCGTAATTAATAACATCAGTGTTGGCTATTGTGTTCTGGACCAAAATTTTTATTATTTCTGCTACAGGTTTGGTTGTGTCAAAAAATCCATTAATTAAGTTGCTCTAAAAATTTTTTTATATTGCAGAGATGTTTTCCATCAGTCCAGGGAACACCGTCTTATATTCTAGAAGGGCGCAACACACCACCATGCTGTAGACGTAACATTCGTCGTACTGTCTCTCATGTACTGCGAGCATTGACACAGGCAGGCGCTCGATGTTGGCTGGAAACCACTTCATTGCTTGGAGCTATCGTCAGGTACTAGTAACTAAGCTGTGCTAGGGTCGGCTGTGGCTTTGCTCGCGTTTAGCTCTTATAGGACTCATTTGTATTATCAAGGTAAAAAGTGGTATAGTACTACTATTTAAATTATGCGCTTTGGCTTTACACTTTTTACTCTTTTTACACTTTATACTTTTATTTTTAAATTGGCTGACCCAATCTAAATTTAAGCGAAATGATTAATTATGTAATAACAACTCTATATTATATAGATATCTTTAAAATACATTCGGATTTTCGAAGCTTGACGAATATAGCCGAAGCGCATAATTTAAAATATTGAGTAAACAATGTACTGCCAGGTACTATCACTTTTTAGTCACAATAATATATTGTTACGTAATATATTGTGGGGTCTATTTTACTCAATATTTATGAGATTTTATAGATCAAATTGTCAAACCATGTAATTTTTCAGAGGCGACCTTCTACCGTGGGTAGAGTATGCGGAGATTGGTATTCACATTTCGGATCTACCCCGAGTCTCATGGCTACAGCGTGGTGGTGCAGACAACGATGGGTTTGTCTGGGAGAGAGCCACAAAAGGCCACTACTACAGAGTCGCTTATTCGGCCACCAACAAGGTGTATGTGCTGATCCTACCATTCACAGCCCGAAATGGTACCATGTGGCCGGTGGACTGGGTTATGGCCCATCAACGAGAATTCCCTGAAAGACATTTGCATCCACTAGCTCAGGTGAAATATTTTTAAATTATAAGAAATCTTACAAAAATTAATATCCTAAAATTACATAGTTAAGTATATCTATATTAAACTATATGTTCAGTAGAGGTAAATAATATACTAGATGTTTGTCCGCGACTTAGTCAGCAGCATAGTTACGATTTTCCTTTCATCCGCTATTAATGTTTTTGGGGTTTGATAAAAAATTTGCTTTTGAACTCGGATCTTTAGCTATATAAGGTATTTTCAAATTAGTGCTCGAAGTTGAGGCTGGATATTCTGGATAATTAACTAAAATAGTAAAAGTAATAAAAAATCAGACTCAAAATAAACAAATTCCTATTATAGCACTTCTATTAAACGGTAAGAGGTCGATGACCCCGCGTGATGTACGGCGAACAGCTGGGAGCGCTGTCTTTTTAGCGACAATAATTATGTTTTTAATTTACTTAATTTCATTCGTGGTTATTTTTTTTGCGTTTTTAGTTACGTATTTCGAGTCTAGCTGAAATATCGTTAGCTAATTCATATCAAATTTCATCACGATCGGTTTAGCGGCTTAGCCGACCACAGACAGACACACTGATAGATTCGCATTTATTATATTAATATGGATTATTCGTAAAACTTGAAGGGCACTGACTGTTTGTTTCTTTATTATAATATAAAAAGGCCAACAATAGCATAGCATGAAGTTTTAATGGTATAAAATACACGTAATCTATAGATTAGTACAAAAATGAATACATGTATGTTTCGAAATAATAAACTTCTATGAGAATCTCAGAAAAACTATGAAAATTATCACTTAAATACATGGTGGCTAGGTTAGTCGAATGTTTAATTTTATGGTACAGATCCAGTTTGCTGGACGCCAGACGCCGGCACCAAATGACGCGCGAGCTTTCTTGGACCACAAACTAGGACCGGGCTCTGTCGAGAGATGCGACAGGATCGGACCAAAGCTTATTTATCCTTAGTTATATTACTCAATGTCAGCAATTGGTAGTACTTCATCGTTAAATATTTGCATAAAACACATCCATTTTAAATAATTTCAGTCGGCTCTTTGCAATACTGTCAAAGCCTTGAGAACTGTTTTATGCAAATATTGAATTAATCATAGCGAAATTATTTTAATTTTGATATTTGCTCATCAAACCGAAGGCGGCAAGAACGTTGATATTTTGCTGTATATTAGCAGCGTATTATTTTACCGAAAACAAAAGGTTATGCACATAAAGATATTTCAAATTCTAGAGGGGCCATATTTCTCGGTTCGCTAGCATGCACGCCACACGCTGTTGACAAATCGGATCACATTTCTGGTTTATGCGCCAATCAGATACCGTTTTTTTTTCTTGTTATAGTCAGTTTGTCAACTTGACAACCATTGTGCGACACACAACGACAAAATTTCTTTATGTGTGCATCCTAGCCCTGCCGAAAATTCGTCTGCTCCTTGGATTACAAACGTATGAAATGTAATTCAATAATATTGTATTTATGGATAAAGGTAAAATAAAATGCAGTGACTTTCACTTTGGGTTCGTAGGTTAAAAAAATGTCTAAAGACTCAAAGAATTGACCAAAGAAACTTGAACATTTCTAGTCACTGTCGTAATTTTGCATTTAAAATTGTGATAAATATTATTACGATATAGTTTTAAGTTGTAATTTATTAGACTTTTAGTTTTATCGACGGAAGTCCACAGACTGGTTTAATTTAATCACCTAAATAATAATTTCGGAAGTATCGAAATTAAATGAAAATTGACTATTAATTGCCGAATATGGTTGTTAAAAGATGGAAATAAAATAATTAAGAATACGAACATATTCTACCAGATTGTGGTGTGCAAATGTTTTAATGTTTGTATGTTTAAATACATTCTTTTAAAAGTAAATTTTTGTTCGTTTTAAGTATTATGTACTTAATACGTAATGTTTTGCCACCGATTTTCAGTCGTTTTTTTTTGTTTTAACTTAAATTACAAACATATTTTCACGCTAAGTCCCTGACGTGTTAGGTAGAGACTATTTCAAATTCCTCAATGTAATAGTAAGATTTCAAACAATCAAGGAAATAAGGCTTAGTGCAACTAATTTTTATTTTTGTATTTAATCGAATGGATCCATAAAAATTGAGATATCTGTGAAATGTGAAAATCACTCAGCTGTTCTAAAAACTTCCCGAGATAACGTACGTGAAAATCACATTTTTGGATTTATCAAAAAAGGCTATAAGTGTACTCGAATATGACGTCACGTTCGAGGACTTTGTATGCATCACATAGCAACTCTGTTCGATAACTATATTAAAAGTTTAGTTTTCAGTAGTGGTTTTTATAACAAGATTGCCTTAAAGTGCTTGTCTTATTCAGTAGTCGTATTAATTTGATAATTTTAAAATGGGCTCACCCACCCAATTCTAAATGATCATGAAAGTCTGAAACATACATATAAATAATGCACATTTTTCCTGTTAAACTGCACTTTATGCACTAGGCATGTTATTTTTATAAATTAAATATCTGTAATCCCCTATTATTACAAAGCTGCACCAACATTGATTTTATCAAATGCTCGTATAATGTCAATGGGGACAATATAAAGATTTTAGCAATATTTAAATAATATTTAGTCATCTACAAGTTTTGTTGAATTGAAGAAAATCTCATACATCCATACATAAAACCCAGAAAATATCCCACTGTTTGTGTAGTTTGTAAAAAAAAAAACAGTTTTCTTTTTATGGAGTGTATAGATGGAGACTTTTAAGGAATTAGATAAAAACATTGCCACAAGCAGACAATAATAAAATGCAATAATATTATTATATCATCAGGAGTTTCTTGTCGTTAAATATTAAAAAAAAACTGGATGATGCTGAAAGTTTTGCCAATAATGGATGTAAACTTGTCAAATAGTATTATGTAATTAACAATAAGTGAATTTTGTTTTTTTTTAAATTAAAGACTGCTTTGTTCTTTTGTTGTAAGCGCTTTTTTAATAGGTATCCGTTTTTTTGTTACTCTGAAATAGTCAATTTAACTAGTTGTGGGTTAGTTTTGTAAGATGTTTATGATAACGCCTAAACCAAAATTTAATTAAATTTTTAAATTCAAATTTGTAAAATGTGGTTTAAAGTTTAAGATTTAACCAAATGTAAAACATTCTATCTCCTAAACTTATACGAGATAAGATGTTTTACAGTTGGTTAAATCTGGCGATAGTATATCTATATTGTACATAGAATATGATTAATTTTCTAATTTGTGGATTTGCTGATGCATTTCCATAGAACAGGAGCTCAACTGCTTAGTGACCTTATTCGCCAGGATTTTTATTTAGTTTACTGCGACTCTGTCTCAAGCAGTGAAGCAATCCGGTGAAAAAGTGAAATAAAATGTACCGGTTTTGCTTTTGAATGTCATGTAGGTATGAGTATGCTGTAAGTCCCACATGGTAGCAAATATCCTACTAGAAAATACGAGACGTTTTTACTTCTGGCAACATTAGCATCTAAGAAATATTTATGCAATATCTTGATGTAAGTGCTCGATGTGTAGATATGACGCTGTTCAAAATGGCATTGTTTTGTTTTAAAAGTCTAAAGATGTAAGAGTATTTTCGCCTTGTAGATATTGCGTATTTATAAATTATGATCTCATTCTAAAGGAGTTTCTTTTGTGCATAATTTCAATACAAATTAAAATCAGATTGTCCGAATTACGTCCACTGTGTTGGTCTGAGTCCACTGCGTAGAAAAGACCATCTTTCTGCCTGGCAGCTCGTAAGAGGCGAGTATATTTAAAATAGGTCATTACCAAAACCACTGGTAGTAGAGTACAGCACCATGCCTGGATAGGGATCCACTGTTTTACCTTTTCCTGCCGCCATAAAGACTTACCTACATTCTGATCCTGATACGAGTAGGTGGTAGTTTCGTAATAACTCGCCCGGATTGGTACCACCGCCTTACCTATTCCTGCCGCCATAACGTCATGACGTGTTCCGGTTCGGAGGGTAAGGTAGCCGGTAAACTTACTTTTGCTCGAGGCCTAACATCCCGACCTCAGGTTGGCAACGCACCATTACCACCTTTGGTGTCTCTAGGCGGCGTAAATTTCTTACCATCAGGAAATACGTCTGCTTGTTTGCCTTCCTATATCATAAAAAAAAAAGAGTAGTAGGGTAGCCGGTCGACTTGTACAATAATTGGTCTTATATGAATTGGTCCCGGCCACTGGACAGTGAAGCAACTATAACATCTAAGGTGTCAATAAGCCACATGGTCAGGGCTGTCTTAGATTATGCTGGGGCCCCTGGGCACACAAAAACTTGGGGCCCTTTTTGAATTTAAAGAAGTCAAACTTTACAATTTTTATCACTATGTTTTATTGTGTAATCAATTACATTATTTTATTACAGTATGTCATTAATAATATTGATATGCTGCTGTTTTTTTATGATTACGATAGTAGTTTCTTTCGGAATTTCTGTTGAGCAACATCTTCTATTAAATCTTTAAACTCAATTTTCTCAAGAATGACACTTTTTATGCTCATAATTATTGACAAATTACTTAGTCGTTCTTAAGTTGCGAAATTGAATGCTCAAGAATTAGGGCAACGAAAAAACGTAATGCATCCAACCAAAATATTTTAAGGTTAAAAGTGAGTGAAATAGTCGATCTTTCGGGGCCCTGGGTACTGGCCTTGTGTGCCCTTATGGTAAAGACGGTATTGCACATGGTTGATCTTTGATCGCTTGATAAAAAAATATCACGTCATTGTCCTGAAATTAGGCACTAAAATTGCAATAATTTATAACATACTAGCTGTTGCTCACGTGGTTAATGGTCCCACAGGGACTATTTTTAGGATAAAAACTACCTTATGTATTATTCGAAGTTACCATCTTGTGCGCCAAATTTCATGAAAATCGGTTTAGCAGCTTTTGCGTGACATAGTAACAAACTTGCTCATTTTTAATAGGCATTAGCAGGATTGCTTGATTTATTAGATTATGTTTATTTTGTTAAATAAACTGATTTTAACGTGATTTTAGTAACTGGCAGAACAAGTATAACTATACTTTTTAATAGTCTGAGAAAAACCTACAAGGAGCCGCTAGTAAATAAAATACAAGTCTGGCGATTTGCATTTTTTGTACACTATGCCTGTGGTAGGCGAATAACGAAATTGAATTCAGAAATGGTCAAATTTGGAGTTATCCAACCCCGAAATGCTCAAATCCAGAAATGGCCTTAAGCAGAGGTAGTCGCATCAAGTAGACCCACATTACCAAAACCGAAAAATGTTAAGTATCAGTATGTTCTATTTATAAGAACCTTCTCCCGCCAACAAACACAACTGGTTCATCCGTTTAGACGTGATCAGGGGAAATGGGGAATAATTTTAATTTAAGTAGATACATAGATTTGTGCCTCTCTGCTTCTCGTTACATTGAAAATAAAAAGGACTTTTAAATGAAACTCTATTTTGCATACAATATTTTTATTAAGTAATAAGTAGAATATAATAAAAACTAATCATCGTCAAACTTCTCATCAACAACACCGGTTTGGAAAGGCGGATCTCGGACCAAACTCAACAGCTTGTCTAGTTTCATTATCTATTACCAGAAAAAATAAGCAGAATTTAAAACCAATACAAGCCAATTTTCCAAAGCAGGATCCACTCTGTCTAGACATCAAATTGATATAGTGCTTGTCCATCCTAAGATTGGGATGCAAAGCATATTGCACCAGTCATCGAACTCTTCAAACCAAAACACTAATATAGCAAGTAGGTACTGACGCTATGTTGAGAGGAATAAATAGTAGTTGCTACTAATCGGGGTACGTCCATAGGTAATAACTAATAACACTGTTTAGATATTAACGTTGGCGGTAACATATTTTTGGCGGCTTTTTATGCTTGGTGGGAAGGTAGCTGGCCTATCCAAATACTATATAGAATCCCTGAAGCCAATCCTGTTCACAACCTCTCCCTAATGTCAAGATCACAGGTAAGGTTCATTTTCAATGAGCATGTAGGGGAGTGGGGTCCAAAGCGGGTATATTAAAAACTATGACCTAAAATAATTTTATTCCATCGAATAATCAATCAATTTGACGTTATAAGATAGTTAATTTAGTTAGTTAGTTATAATTTCATTGTGGTTAAAGATAACTATATAAAATAATAAGGGCAACTCCCTAAAAAGCGATTTGGCCCTAAAGAGGACACGAGTATATCTACGTAATAATTAATTTAGTAAAGTTAATTTACTGTTTTCAAATGTTAAATTTGAAAAATCATTAATAAATAACACAAAAATTGAAAATCATAAAAAACCTTTGCGGTTTGTTGAAACCTGAAATCACGAATTTCTTTTGTATATAAAGATATTACTGTAAAGTTTCATCTAAATCCGTTTAATAGTTTTTGTGTGAAAGAGTAACAAATATCCATTCATACATTCTTACAAACTTTTGTATTTCTATTATTAGTAGGATATTAGTACCTGCAGTGTCCTTTGGTCAATGCCTTGTGCCTTTTTAGGGGGCTTACACATCACCCTCAAATTAGGGGAGAGTTTCAACACGTGGCAAGTTCCCCTGAAATTTAGGAACAAGCAATCATCAAAAAACGTTAAACTTCTACGGCTTAGGCTCATAAGTTTTTCTTTTTTAACCCATTCATTGCCTTAGCCTATACTAGGAACGTGTACCTAATGCATTGTGCTAAACGAGGTAACGATACTTGGACTCGATATCGCGTCCACGGCACCTCCAATAAAGTAACTTGGACGCGAATTCGCGTTTTCGGCACATTGAACTAAAATTTTATCGGAAATTGCTATTTTCTTCCCAAATGGTTTCATACTTTTAAATTATATTTGTGTAGTATGGAGACAAAAATTTTAAAAAATATAAAAATCAATGGTTGTATACTATAAACTATTTTTCGTATTCATTTCATTTGATATTACTTTTTTGTTAACCGATTCTTTGCAGCTCCCATTTTCAAATACTTTTTGCCATGGTTGTGAACAAATTTGGGGGCTATTCGTTTATTACTACTTAAATGGTTATTAAGTATCTTTAAAAAAGTATGAAAGAGGTGCAAGTTAAATTTAATTGGGTTAAATGTCTATTACTAGTTGTAACAGAAAAAAACTAACACGCGCTTTCTTCATACTCAGATGATAGAATTGTCAAGCCCCTATAAGGGCATTTAATGCATAAAAATTGTCGACAAAAATATTGACAGTACCCTCCACAATAGATGCACAATAGATTTGCATGGATGCACACATTTCAGTCTGTTTGTGTCTAATGAACTATTAAGATTTGATGCTGATGAAAGATAAACAGTAACGCAAAAAAATCGTTTAGTTTGGAGAAAAAAAGATTTTTATCCGTTTGAGCGCGCATATCTTTTCACAACCACGACCCTTTTTTATTATTAATTATAATAACAGTGCCATCGCGAAACAGATTAATATTGAGTATTTTTATACAAAATAAATCGTGTTGAACAGTTTGTCACTCCTGTTTTATTTTATCGTACCAGACGCGATTATGCGTCCAAGACATGGTGCATTAAATCAATGATTTAAGTAGTTTTAAAATTTCATGTTAACTTTAAATTTAGGTGTATGTATACTTTCAATTTCAGATTATTTTCTCTTGAAACGAGGAAAAACAAGACAAGTCACATAAGAACGCGAATGCGCGTCCATGGCACCGGAAAAAAGTTTGCTAGGACGCGAATTCGTGACTAAGTAAAGTTAATGTAATATACTAGTATTTTCATTCTCGTTTCCCTGAAGAGGCAGACAAAGGTACCATCAGGGCACCCATTACTAGCTGAAGAAACTAAATTCCACAATGTGAGAGGTGACAAACCTATCGCCAACCGAGCATTTTCTATCACATTCAAACCCGGGCAACGTTGTTTATATAAGAAAATAAAAAAAAAAAACACATGTTCATGTTGTTGCTCGACGATCAAACCCGTTCCGGAAGAGAAGTCACCATAGCAGCGACTATACTAATACCACCTCTAAACCGCTTTTGATTAGACTTACGAGTACTTACAAGTATCCTACACCCTCGTAGGTATGCCTTATTCTAGCTCTCAGTCTATATGGCGACACATCGAATTAGGTGTTAGAAACTCCCAGTTTTTGCCTCATTACTTTTTAATGAAATAGAAGATAAAATCACAAAGACAGTTGAAGAGCCATTTAACTCGAATGGTTGTTTTGTTGGGTTCCCAAGCAAGTGTGAAAAAACTTTAGAACTCACACGAAACCACTGGCAATAGCTAGTAACTTCTTTTATTTTATTTTGTTATAATACTATTACATTTATTTTAACGTTATTACATTTGTATTACGAGGTTTCTCCCATTAAAATGAAGGTTCATCAGGTTGGCAACGCACCATTACCACCTTTGGTCTCTAGGTGGCGTGAATTTCTTACCATCAGGAAATTCGTCTGCTTGTTTGCCTACCAATATCATAAAAAAATGAGAGTAAATGTATTCAAGAGGCTGAAAAAAATAGTAAGATACTTTCACAGGGAGACTTTTATTAGGTATCATATTACACATATTCGCTAAGTAGGTACCTGTCTTTTTTTACGAGTTACTAATTAGTATGTTTTAATTAGTTTAAAAATTTACTAATAAATATTTAATTTGGAACGATGTGTTTATTAAAATATACAAAGCCATGTCGAATATTAGAAATCATAGGTTATAAAACTATTTTTTGGGAATTTAAATATTTTTGTCATTTTAAAAATGTTTATAAAAAACAAGTATATTGAAACGTAAATAATGAAAATAAAAAAGAATTCAAGCAATGCCCCCAGAGAGATTTGAACTCTCGACCCCTGGTTTACAAGACCAGTGCTCTAACCCCTGAGCTATGGAGGCGATGATGGCAACGTTGAAATTATCCAACAAGTTTTATATACGCTAAGGTACACCGCACGTAGGCATCATGTAAACTGATAAAATTTTTTGATTGTCATTTTGATTGAAATAGCATGTAATTTCTTAGAAATTAGCGCCATATCTATTTTATAGCATGAAAAATCAAATATGATGGGTATGATCGAGTGTAATACGTTTTTTTTACGTTTGGATATTTTACATTAAAAAAAGTATCTTCGCACTCATATCCCCGGAGAGGTTAGGAGAGGTTCTACCAGTGCACGAAGATACTATTAAGAAGTCCCACAATGTGATAGCAAGCCCATCGCCAACCGGGCAATGCTGTTTTAATTAAGTAGATTTTTTTTAATTTGAAATACTCATTTTATATTTTATTGACCTGGAGGTTGAACCTGGGGCCTCAAAGTCAAATCTAACGCAGGACCGCTGAGCCACAAACGCGAAGATGATTTATTAATTTGAAAATGGAAAACAATGTATTCATTCATCGCCATGCGCTTCTTAACAATTTTCTTAGCGAATGTCTATAATGTGTGCCAGGGCGAAAACACGTTCTAACAATTTTAGAAGTATGAGAATAATACACACAGACTCAAACTTTAAGGTGTTTAATAAATTGTTACGTTGTAAATGTTTAGTAAAACATATAAAAATGCATTTTATGTAAATAACGAATTAAATTAGGTACAAGCAAGTAGGTAAATTATATATTTATTAATTTTATTATTTTAAAACAAATTATATTAAGTAGGTTTACAGCTTTTATAGACTTTTATGTTCTAGCCAAGAAAATAATTTGCTAGGTATTTGATTTATAATCAAAAATCATTCTATTAAGTATATTATTTACGTTACAAACTGTATTTCAATAACATAATGAAGGATGTGAAAACAGGCAACGATAGTACGTAGTAAAAATAAATAAGTAACTTATAAAACTGAAAATGTATAGAAAGATATATTTTCTTACATAGGTGCCTACTAATACTTTTAAATAGACACTATTTTTTATTAAAGATATATACAATTTCGATGGTTTTTTTTATTTTGCAGATGCTTTCATTTTGGTCGCGTTTTTAAGTTTTTGAGTTAAAAATATCATCATATCAATATCATTGTCATTGGTTAACATAAACCAGAGCTTTTTGGAATGTTGCTGCGTTTAATAATAACATCTTAAGAATTTTGCCGAGGGTCAAATTCTTGCACATGTAATGGATATACTAAGAAAACTTTTTCAATTAAGCTTAAATTATAAAATTGATTTCCCGAAACAAGCAGCCAAGCAGTCGTTATGTAATTTATTGTGTTTTTTGTATGTAATTATTATTTTTGTAATCTGCTTTTTCAAGGATCTGGGTGTCTCTTACAATTTATACCTAATAAGTAGAATAACTTTAAGTTTTCTACATACGTAATATTATGTATTAAAAAAAAGGAGTATCTTCACGCCCATATCCCCGAAGAGGTGCCTCACCGAAGAGGTGAGGCAGAGGCATAACCAGGGCACCCATGACTAGCCGAAGACACTCGTACAATGTGATAGTTGGCAAGCCTATCGCCAAGCGGGCACATATCCAATCCCGAGCAACATTTTTTTTATTAGAAAATTGGAAAACCCAAATGTAAAAATAATCTATGTATGTAAAGACAATAGGTATGCAGGTATATTTATCTAAATAATAGTAACATTGACTAACCCCTAAACCATGATCATAATATCTAGGTAATTTGCTTACTTTGGGGTTGGATCAACTAAAATTATACTCATATATTCTTCATCGTCGGTACTTGGTGGAATTCTACTGTATACATTTTTTTATATCCCTTTAAACTGTTCCCTTTTTTTTAAATAGTTCACTTTATTTACACTTCGTATAACAATTAAGCCAACCGGTTTCACTTTTTACAACATCATCAGGGTTTTTTTTTAACTGATGATAAGTCAAATCATTTTATTTTTTGACGTACAGTTTTTGTTGTTAGTTACTGAAGGTAGATGAAAAAACCTAATGTACACAAACCACAACTTAGGGATACCAATAACAAATTTTTCCCCCAAAAATAAGGTAATGTTTATTATGATTATTTATAAAAAATAAGATACAATAAAATAAAATGTTTAGCTCTAAAATAATGCTAATAAAAATTTGAATTAAAATAACAATGTCAAAAACTTAAAATAAATGTCTTAAAAAAAAGTAAGCAATGTCCTCATGTGAAATTGTTATAGTCAATTGTAGTAAATAAAAAGTAAAATTAAAAATAATTAAATTAAAAAATAGAAATTCAGGTTAGGCACTTACCACATTAAGTAATTAATTATCAAATGTCCAAATACAAGCAAACTGAAACTAAGAATAATGATAAAATAACAAAAACATTAATCAAATTTCGAATTAAAACTGTATCATCCCATATAAGGATTCCTTTCTGCTATTATTTAGGTTTAACTAATCCTTCAGCAAGGCTGGGTTATTATTTAATCTGTTTATTTAAAGTGCTTTAAGGAAATTGAGTTTTCTTCCTTTTCCACAAAAACAAGACACTCAAAATTATTTTCTGGGAAAATATGGCCCTCTGTTAAGTGTTAAGCTATGTATTGTAGAAAAGTATAAGTTTTTGGTTCAAATAGTTTGGAAAAACGTTAATATGTACCAATTATTTATTTATCATTCATCATAATCATCATCAGCCGGAGGACATCCACTGCTGGACATAAGCCTCCTCCAAAGAGCGCCACAAGTCACGGTCACCAGCCACTTGTATCCAGCGACTTCCCGCGACTTTGACCAAATCATCAGTCCACCGAGTGGGAGATCGTCCACCACTACGTCCTCCGGTATGGGGCCGCCACTCGAGAACATTTCTTCCCCAGCGGTTGTCGGTTCTGCGAGCAATGTGGCCTGCCCATTGCCACTTCAGCTTGCTGACTCTCTGGACTATGTCAGCTACTGTCGTTCTCTTGCGGGTCACCGAATTACGAATCAAATCTCGTAGAGAATCATCGAACATAGCTCTCTCCATACATACATATATACACTTTATTTATAATTTACTAGTGGTCGCCCAATGGTTAATGGTTGTTGATAAAAACGAGAATCTTCATTTCTCAAGACCAACTAATTGTTTCCAAACTTTATACGAGGGGCCTTCAATAATTACTTAGCCTCATCGTCCCATGGCGTTATTGTTACAAAAGAGTTTTGCTATCGTGCAGTAAATACTTTTTGAAGTCTATCAAGTAGTTTTCAGTCTTTTCCCTTCATTTGTTTTGTTTTGACAGCCTTTGGAAGTGAGCGTGTCGGTCGGTGTTGCAAAAATGGAATAAGAACAATATCGTTCGGTGATTAGATTCTTGTTTTTGTAAGGGAAAACGCGCAGCGATATCAAAGAGCGCTTGGATGCTGTGTACGGTGACTCTTCTCCTTCGATGGCGACCGTCAAAAATTGGTTCAACGAGTTTGCTCGTGGCCGCACGTCGGTTTTTGATGAGCCATGCCCAAATGCACCGAAAACGGCTACTACAGAAGAAAACGTAAAAAAAATCCACGATCTAGTGTTGGCAGACCGGCGACTGAAGATTCACGAGACAGCTGAGACTGTAGGCATCGCAGATGGGACAATGCATCATATTCTGCACGAAGAATTGGGTATGAAAAAGTTGTCGGCGCGATGGGTGCCGCGTTTGCTCACAACAGACAACAAGCGCAACCGTGAGACCACATCGGCGACATGTTTGGGGCTGTTTCAACGCAACCCGGCGGAGATTTTGCGTCGTTTTGTGACCGTCGATGAAACATGTGGGTTCACTGGTACACACCAGAGACCAAGGAACAGTCAAAACAGTGGACTTTACCCGGCGAACGTGCTCCAAAGAAGGCGAAGACTGTTCAATCGGCAGGAAAGGTGATGGCCAGTGTTTTTTGGGACTCACAAGGTGTGATTTACATCGATTACCTCCAGAAGGGTAAAACAATCACGGGGATCTACTATTCTGACTTATTGGGCAGATTCGACGCCGAATTGAAAAAAAAACGGCCCCATTTGGCAAAAAAAAGTGCTGTTACACCACGACAACGCGCCGGCTCACACCTCCGCCGCTGTCATGACCAAATTGATCGAATTGCGCTACGAATTGCTGTCCCATCCACCGTATTCTTCAGACTTGGCTCCATGCGACTTTTTTTTGTTCCCAAATCTGAAAAAGTCACTCGCTGGCAAAAGATTTGGGTCGAATGTCGCCGCCACAGAGGCCTATTTTGAAGACCTCGGGAAATCGTATTTTTGTGACGGGTTAAAAAAAGTTGGACCATCGCTGGTCCAAGTGTATTGAATTGAAAGGAGACGCTCCTAGCCGTCACTAGTCTTACTTTAGGGTGAATTTCAACAAATGCCATTTTTTTATCATATCGGTGAACTTTTTCATTTATTTATTTTTTGCATATTTTTCAGGTTTTATGTAATCTTTATCCCCAAATATGGTATATTTAGATATCCCCAAATTTGGTATTATCAACGTATCATTTGAGACTAAGGAGAAAATTCATTTTGAATTCTGGTTTCCACCGATATCACAATACAGCACCGATTATTTTTTCTTATACACCGATACGAAAAGTTTATCCAGCGAAATGATGCATACATCCAGCGATATGGTAATCTATTCACCTAGATTATTTTTATAAGGATGACTAAGAACTGAACACCTAAACTAAGGTTATCATAGAACACATCCAACAAGAACTCTTTACTTAGAAATCCAGATAAAACATAATTTTGAAATAATTTTATAGGTATATACCTATTTTATTTTCTTTCTCTTTTTATTGCACAATGTATTTACTATAGGTACATAGAGTTTAAACAATGCCTTTATTTTATTATCATTGTCTTTATTAAAATGAAGTGCAAAAAAATCAGAAATCACTTACAGGTCAGAATTGCAAAATACATATTTTTTACTGTGGACGGTCTAGCTAATAATTTAATTGCCGTTTAATAATTTGCCTTGTCTACACTTAAAACATTGTAGCCTTTTAAGTTTAACAATAATAAAAATAGGAATCTTACATTCCTAATTAATGAGCCATTTAACTTTAACATTAACCTCAACCACACTACAATAATCGCAGTTTTAATTATTACTTATATTTGATTTAGTGATAGGTTTTCTATTACTGGGAGTAGCAAGCTGAAGCTTAGACTTAATTTCGTGGTTACTAGACAAATTGTGGAAGTCTAGATGTTCGGCGTGTGGGTATTAATAAAACATTTTATACATTAATCTTCTTTACAAGAAAGACGACGTAAAACTGAACGATTTTTAGTTTCTTTAGTCCAAACTATTTGTTTGACTTGTAGTGTTCCACTAATGTGTTCCAATTAGTAGGGAGAAGTCAGTCCTTTTCTTAAACTTCATATTTTTCTACAGTACTTTTTTTTACGCCTTGGACAGCAGACTTTTAATAGTTTAGAAAAGAATCTATATTATTCATATCACCATCGTGTGCAACAAATTGATTCACCGTTCTCTTTAGTAGTCCACCTACTTACTCCATTTGGGGCATCTTTCCGCTGCCCACATTCACTATAATTCCATAATATTATGTTACATAGAGAAGAGAAGTAAAAACTGAGTTGGGACATAATATAAAAAAAATCTTTTTCCGATACTGGCCTGATGAAGAATCCGAAATAATAATACGATTCTGAATAGTTGGAAATGCCTTGTATTGGGACTAGGTGAGCCAAAAAAGCAGCTCACCGAGATGATAAAGCGATCCACCGATGTGACAAAACTGTGCGTTGATCACGAATCATAACACCGATTTTATGTACTTTGGACACCGAATAATCTTTCTTATCATTTCGGTGTAAATTATCACATCGGTGATAAAAAAGACCACCGATTACAGCGATATGAGAAAAGCGACGTGAGAAATAGAACACATTTCAGAAAATTAGAAAAAATGCACAATATCTAGGATAAATTCAATAACAGTCAATGAAGCTAATTCACTTATTACCTTTGTCAGAACCAAAAAATAATAACAAAAGTACTCATTACACTAGAAAAATGTAACCACCGATAATATAAAATATTTGTTTAGGAACAACTAAAATGGTGATTGATTGGCGAGAATACGTAGTGATTTGACACATATCTGTCCTGACTGCGTACTAGCGCATACTAGCAAGGGAAATAATATTGGGGTGAGGACACTGTTGGACTCACCGATTTAAAGTTAGGTTTAAATTACTATTGTCCAGCGATATGAGAACATTTTGCAGGATAAGTACGTTTGTGCCTTTCAGTAATAATAAATGTCAGTTACGTAATAAAATATGCTAAATAATAATAATAAAACTAACATTCTATTAAATAGAATTAATTATACACTTAACTTACTTGTTTTCATTAGTGATAAGCCTTTTTGTTTTTAAAAAAAGTAGAGAGACAAGAAGAGAAAGTATTTTTATCAAATCGGTGCTGATTTGATAAAAATAGAGTTTAATGTATTTATTTCTACCTTTATTGAAAGTTCTAGGCAAATAATATTTTTGCCACAACCCAATAACTAGCTATTGTATACTAAAAAAAATAATTAAAGAACAATATTCCTTTTTTCAAATACTAATTTCACCGAAGACAGAAAAAAAGTAGTTTGGGAAATTTACCCTTTAGCGAGTTTTTGTCAAGCCAAACGCAGGTTATTGATATGAAAGTAATATTTGTGCACAAATGATAGTACTTTCATACTGATAATTAAAGCAATTCGTGCAAAATGATTGTCTAACCATTCCAAAATATCAAAAATGCACAACGTTAATATTCTAGTTTTCACTTCTGCCGGCACTCCCAGAAACAACTTTCCCTGGGATTGGTTAGGTACCCAGTTGGCGATAGGTTTGCCACTTATCACATTGTGGTGTCGTGAGTACCTTGATTTTATACCTCTGCCTCGTCGGAAATACGGAAGTGAAGATCCTTATTTATGTGTAATGATTATATCTAATACTTCTGTACTTAAAGAAGGAACTACCTCTTTTGATGTAAAGTGAATGACATAAATGTTTTTTTTTTATTTCTTATGTGAGAGGTCAACGGACAAGCGCAAGTTTCGTCCGGGCTCCTTTACGGAATAGAACATCTGCCATCCTGCCAGGCATCTCGTAAAAGGCGAGCATAGGCTTACCGTCATTAACACCGTGCCATCTCACTAGGTGGTAGAGTTTTGCACCGACTCGCCCGGATTGGTACCACCGCCTTACCTATTCCTGCCGCCATAACGTCAGTGCTTGCCGTTGACATGTTCTGATTGACAGGATAAGTTTACTTTTGCTCGAGGCCTAACATCCCGGCCTCAGGTAGGCAGTTGAATTAATTAATTAATTAAATTTATTTTCTTCTGAAAAAAAAACTTACATCTAAATTACACAAGTTTCGCCAATCTGTGAAGCTGTTTGTTGGTGATGCGTTCAGATACATTCTATTATTATTATTATTAAATTTGCTTACGTAGTGCTTTGCTTACATTTACAAATTATATTAACTACAGTCTCTGTTTTAAATTTACTTGCTTATTTGTTATATTATATCGTGCTGCTTACATAATTTCTTAATTGTTTTAGGAATATGTTTTTCATTTTTACGTTTAAGTAGCCTATCTTTAATTTATTGTCCTCGAGGAGAAAGGGATATTTATTACATAATTTGGGAGTTATATACTCGATTGTTCTTTGTCCATAATAATTTTTGGCAGTGTGTTCAACCAATCTTTTGTTTTTAGTGATTCCAGTATTATAGTTATATGTTTCTTGTATCTTGTGGTCTTCGTTGTAATAGTTTTCTATTATGTTTAAATATTCAACTTTACAGTGAAGAGGAAGAATATTACAAATTGAGAAATTGAGAATGGCAAAGCACCGTTACTACCTTTGGTGTCTCTAGACAGCATGAATTTCTTGCCATCCCTCTGCTTGTTTTCTTTTAAGTACCATAAAAAACGTATTTCCTGATGGTAGAATAGACGTTACAGGTGCGTCGCGAGATGTTAGGCCTATAGTGCAAGAATAGCCGGCTACCCTACCACCCGTTTTACGGTCTTAATCTTATGAGATCATAGGCGATGTGTTAAGCATGCAGGATGGAATAAATTAAAAAAAATTCGCCTAGACAGGCTTTGAAACTGTAACTTTTCGTCTCCAGCCGACGAATGCTCTAATCATTTGAGCTACTGAGAATTTAAGTCACGTGGTGAAATTTTTAATTCCTTTCTTTACCGTTATGTCCGATAGATACACAGTTCTGAGTACCTACTAAATGAGTTCATTGTTATTTATAGATGAAATTCACATTTATAATGGCATAACTTAAAGTATTTTTATTTTAGCACTTGTCTTGTGCTTGGGTTTAATTTTTTTAAGTATTTTTATGATTTCTTTAAAGGAGTTTGAACCTTTGTTGCTTAGTCAACCGCCGCCATTTTGTGTTTTTTTTTCAAAATGGCAACGTACGATAATTCTTACAAATATAGATAGAAGATACTTGTACAAACAAAAAAGTATTAGAGTCAACACATCCTAAAGCGTCACGTTACAGAGTTATTTACAGTAAAGTATCGATGGTGAGACAATGTATTAAATTGAACGCCTCTAAGCACAACATAGTTGGCTGTCGCTAGTTACCACTCTAACGACAAAGACCTACCGTCAAGAGGTCGTTTTGAAACAGTCAGGGGAGTAATCACTCCCAAGTTAGCCCGCCTCCATCTCAGACTTCATCGTTATTAACCATCAGGTGGGATAGTAGTCAAAGGTAAACTTGTTAACGAATAAAATATATATATTATTTACGTACTTTTATTTTATAAGTGGAAAATAAATTTATACAATCAATGTTCATAACGAGCGATAAGTGACCATAATATATAATAAGAAACCAACTTCATTTTTCGAATATTTCTTTAAAATGGCAAAAAGGTAATGACTGTTTTTATAAGTGCCCCTCTATGTATGTAGTAATTATCGCATGCCGACATTTTGAAAAGAACACAAAATGGCGGCCAAATACTAAGTCAGGCTTCATACAAAAAAGTACAATCCTCTTTATAGAAATTGAACCTAAGCACAGGGCAAGTGCTGAAAGAAAAATAACTTAAGTGAAAGAAAATCGATCTAGCCGCTACGTAAAACTCTACCACCTAGAACCTGATGTCAGCTCGTGCACCATTAAGGTGTACTAATAACTAACTAACTTATTGTGTACCGGGTAGGGCAACAAAAAGTAAAATTGGGTTTTTTTCCAATTTTCCAATAAAAAATAACGTTGCCCGGGATTGGATATGTGCCCGGTTGGCGATAGGTTTGCCACCTATCACATTGTGGGACTTAGTGTCTTTGGCTAGTCGTGGGTGCCCTTTTTGTACCTCTGCCTACCTCTCCAGGAATATGAGCATGAAGATACTTATTTACTTACTGTATAAAAATATACTCACTTGGTGTCACCGCAAACAATGACAGGCAGTTTTGGATTGAAGTCCAATCGAGTCAATTTCTTTGTTTTCTTGGAGACCACAGCTTGTGTGCAAATTGGTCTGTACTTATTGACGTTCAAGTCAAAGACGAACACCTGGAATTATGCATTTGTTACACTAAAATCTGTCAATGCGTGTGGTAGAGGGCAATGGGCGGCCCTGGTAAGTTTTGAAGTTTGGGTCTTGGACTGCGAATTATTTACTACTAACTGATGCGAAAGCTAAGCTAAAAAAATTTGACATAAAACAAAATAATTCAAGCATAATAGTAATAATAGTAATAAACCTATGTCCTATCAGTTGGTGCATGGCAAAGACAGAAATTTTGCCATCGGTCACATGACTAAAATATTAAAAAACACTGGTTTTATGTTATTGCATACCGAGCAAGCAGGCGACTTCATGGAAAGACACAACCGTCGTAAATTCAAAGATACCTTTAATATTTCCTGTGAGATCTATCTTTAACAAGGATATGTGGCCACTTGACCCATCACCTATACGTACATACATACATACATATATATCTTCACGCCAAGTCCCTTAAGTGGTCGGCAGTGAGTATCGCGTGCAAAATCTCACGATCCTGGCTTTCTTTACATTCATTACTCTTTTGATAAGAACATGTCAGTTTCGGACTCTTAATACCACTCTCGGATAATACCCGAGCGATTTGATCGTGGAATGTCAACCTTTGTCTCCCCGGGTACCACCGGTATTCATCCACATTCGCATTGTATAATATCTTCTTTGTCAATCTTTCATGTCATTTTTTCCACGTGACCGAAGTGGAGCATGCCCTTTCTCATTTTAACACCAACAGTTTCTTTCAATCCCACTCTTATTAAGATCTTACTGTTGAGAATGCGTTCAGCGAACGTTGAACCACATTTTTTTAGATACACACCGTCGCGTACAGACAGTATATATGTCGCTATGCCATGGCCGGGTTCTTAACCTTCAAGTGCAAGTCCACTACCTACTTTACCCTCCAGTAAGGATTACGACAGTTTAAGACAGTAAGATTATTGATTCTATGTCGGCAGAAACATTTAAGGTGGACGTATCAATCCTAGCTAGTTGCTGCACAGCGCTCCACCTTCTAATTATGACTGCATTATTGGAGCAATCCTGCAATCCAAGTCACCAGATTATTAGCAGCGGGAAATGGAGTTGTCACATCCCAACATCAACACTTCGGAGTGTGGAATGTGTGAGGTATTATCACTAATATCACCTTTCCATCTGCAGTGCAAGCTGCGAACACGGTACTGGAGTAGGGGGCCCACTTCACGTCGCCCACTGGCGAGCCCAGTTCGAACATGAACAGGGGCTCACTGCAACAGACACACTGCCATAATATATGTATACAAGTCAGAGCTGACAGCTCTCCTGGTGGTAAGAGACAACCTATAGATGTTACAGGTGGGTCTTTGTCTTGAGGCCGAGATGTAGAGCCTATCGCGCAAATATACTAACCTCCGGAATGGAACATGAGTCACCGTTGCGGGAGGAATAAGTGAGGCGCTGGATCCGTATCCGGTCAAATTGCACTCTACCACCAGTGGATGGTAGAGTGCAATAGGGAGTTGGTACCTATGTTTTGTCCTGTGCTCCTTGGCAGTGGTCTATTCTACTCAGCGGACTCGGGCCAGACTACAGTTTAGATAGCTTCGATAAACAAATTCGCCATTATTTCAGTTCTTTCGCGTCAACAATTGAAAGTAGTTTTTATTTTTTCTAATGCACTCATCAGGTCCCGGGCTACACCGTGGAATGTACCACGCTGCTATCAAATTGAAAAATTACTCATGCAAGAGGCCGAAAAACCTAGTAAGTATTTCAATGGTAAAAAGGCAGTACGTTTGGTACCTGAAAAAATCGGGCTGTATTTAAAGGCTTTTAACCACATAAAAAATTGGACAAAAACCGTGTAAACATTTCATAAGCGAGGGGCACGCATCTTCCATTGCGTGGTTTCTGACATACCTTCCTAATACACCAGTTTTTCAATTCCCCCCGATCATAGAAGACCTCGCCACGTGTTATCGGATCCCCCGGACCCAATAACCGCGGCAAACGCTATTCTCCCAACTCCAAACCGGAACACGACAAACTCACACCACCTTAACACAACACTGCACCGTCGCCGCCGGTCTCGGCGACGAAGACCTCTCTTGCGCCCGGCGCCTAACGCCGAGCGACGAGCCACAAATACTCCTCCACCAAGTCCACCCAGTAACCAGAACGCAGCACCAAGTCGAGGTACGGTCTCCCGGGAGACAGCCCTTGGTGCTGGCGTTGTAGGAAACAGCCCAATCCATCTAAATAATGATGTCTCGGGCTGAGCACTCTGCTCGGCCCACAAAGTTCGGTGAAGTTGTAAAAATCGCAAGATTAGCAACAAGTTAGTCATTCAAAAAAAAAAAAAAAGTTTTTCAATTTTTTTATGGCAAAAGACAGCGAACAAGCGCGTGGCTTTCCTGATTGTAAGAATAGCCGCAGACTAGAGATACCATATATATTGTAGGTCGTCGCTGTCTTGTGACCGGGCAGTACTCTACTCTCCGGACCGAAACGTGACAATGTCACTATGGCGACAGGAATAGGTACGGCGGTGGATGTCTACGTGGACAAGTAGCTGCACAGCACTCTACCACCAGTGATCTTTTTGGTAATGACCCGTTTTACCTATGCCCGCCTCTTATGAATTTGTAAAAACTTACTCTCGTCCATCTTCCCAGATCTTAACCCGCCAATCCCCGGAGCAGGACGCGTAGATGCTGTTGTTGAAGTAGTTGTAGTTGATCCTATACACAGGCATGTGGTGGCCCTGCACGGAGCGCACGTAGTTCCGGTTGTATTTAAGCGAGCACGTGTGGATCATACCTTCCTCCGTTCCCACCATGAATATATCAGATTTCTCCGGGTGGAAGCATATACAGCTCCCACAACCTGGTGCATGCAGTTTGAACTTGTCATTTTAAATTATTGGAGGGCATATTATTACATAGATTCCCTGATGGTAAGACAACCGAGAACGCTTCAACGCATTGTTACAACGAGAAGCTGGCACGTTTACCAATTGTGTATGTTTAAGTTTATTTCCCCATCTGTATCCCCGAAGAGGTATAACCAAGGCACCCACAATAAACCAAAGGTATAATTAGTCCAACAATGGTGACAAACTCATCGCCAACCGGACACGTCCGTATCCGAGAAGTAGTCCATCATCTAATGACATATTTTTTTAATTAGAATTTGGGTGTGGATATGAGTGGTCAATTGGAAACGAATGATCAGCATCACTAAACACTAAAAGCATCACCAAAAATAAAAGTTTGCCTCTTTATCTACTCAGCTTCTTAGGATTGTAACTGTTTTAGGTCCAAGTATAAATCAGGTCAAAATAAATAAGTGTGATTACGATGATGTCCTAGTCTCAGGTTTTCATCGCTATTTGTAGTCAGTACGACTATTGCGAGATAAAGAGAAGGTCATGTTTCGACGCTACTAACTTATTGGCGACCAGCAGGTTGCTGTCAGATTACGCATGAGCGGAACGCTTGATCCAATTATAATCTTAGTGGTAGCCCTAATGTTGATGCGTTAAAAGTATAAATAAAATACTTAACGAATTCCAAGAAACATGCGGTCTTTTCCAGCGGTAAATGTCTGGTGGTCTATCCAATCAATAAGAGTACTTACTGTTGACGGTAAGCAGTGTCCCGTCAGGTCCAGGTATGGGCGGTAGACTAGATCCGAGAGTGATCACGGTGGTAGCTTGCAGCTCGCCCGGCATCACCGCCCATTGTACCACACGACCATCTCCGGAGATAGAAAAGAATGAAGCCTCGCCATCTATTAGGCGCGCACCCCACCGAATCTAATGGAAACGTAATTTTCGAAACAAGTTCTACTTAAGAAGATGTTATAATACAATGATTTTGTTATGTTATTGAATGTAGGCTTATCCAGGGATTGTTAAAACTTCCATTCCTTCCATACTCGTGAGTGCAGTGAGTCTAGGCTGGTTGAGTTTTCAGATTAGTATAACTATCTAAGACGAGATGTTGTACTTGCAATCTGCCAATAATTTGTGGGGCCATTTACAATAATAATCGCTACAGTTAAGTTACACTGAACTTTAAAAAAAGTTTTAGCAAATCCTTGAAATTTGACTTATCTAAATCACATCTTGAAAAATTCAAAGCTAAGCTGATCTTCTGTGCATTTACTAAAAGTTCGTCCAAACCTATCAATTTTGAGTACTAGGTATGTGTCAAACAAATTGAAAATCACAAAAAAACAGACGATTGTGATTGGAGCATGAACAAACAGAAGGAAAAGCTATCGATCACGTTTAGTGAGTGGCAAATGACGTGTATGTCAAAGACAGGATATATGTATTACTCTTACGGAAGAGTTGGAGTAATGATCAACTCAGAACCTTGTAGTGAAGTCATAGTCAAATTGTAGAAAGGTGCTTACCTCCCAAACGATGTTACTGTGTTTATCTCTCACCGAGTCTGACTTATACTGGTATGACGATTCCAATGATAATTGAGCATTATAAACACAAACGTTGCCGTCGTAGCATCCTAAAACAGGCCAAGATTTATTTAAAGTGATGTTGGTAATACAATAAAGGGCATGCTCCAGTGGTACGGTCATATATAAAGAATGACGGAAAATGTTGATAAAGCAGATACACAATGCGAATGCGGAGAGATGTAGGTACCCGGGGAGGCCTAGGTTGGCGTTCCAAGATCAATTCGCTGGGGTATTATATGAGGTTGGTGTCAAAAGTCTCCGAAACCGGCGTGTTTGTGTGAAAAATGTAATGAGTGTGGAGGAAGTCAGACAGGTCTGCCAGAATCATGAGATTTGACCCTCGATAATCTCTGCCTACCTGCCGACTGCTATGAAATTTGTTTAGAAAATTTCAAAGCAATTTAAGAGGCAGTTTAGAGTTACTACTATAGATTTAGGATGCATTTCTTTTACCGTCTTAGCTTTTGCATTAACAAGCATACCAAATCAATCAACCAGTAATTTATAAATCAGTAATAGGTGTTACAAACAACAGTCAAATAATTATTATCTACTACAGTAAACAAAGTGGTTGGTCTTGAGAAATGAAGGTGGCGTTCTTATCAACAAGATATGGTCGAATTTCGACCAACGGGCGACCACTAGTAATAAATTAATCTGTTTCTAAAATAGAGGCAGAAGATGGCGAACATGTATACGATTAAGCGGAAGAGTTGCTTGACATAAAACCGAGGGTGAAGATGGCGTTCTTATCAACAAGATATTAAAATTTATTATGGTCGAGTCTCGACCCATGGGCTACCACTAGTACATATAAACCTTCCTCTTCAATCACTTTATCCATTAAAAAAAACACATCAAAATCCGTGGCGTAGTTTAAAAGATTTAAGCATACAAAGGGACATAGGGAGACAGAGGAAGCGACTTTGTTTTATACTATGTAGTGATTTTTAAAGTTGGCGAAAACATTTGTTTATTGAAATCTTAAAAACAAAATATCTGATTTCTTACCGACGCAGATGAGGTATGGTGTTTCCTTGTAAACGTCCAGACAGATGACGGGAGAGGCCGTGGTCACAGCATATTCTGGGTAAGCGGGGTTCTTGATGCTGTAGAGGCAGAGACACCCTTCTGCTTGTTGTTGGGTGAAATCAACTGTTGCAAATATTATACTTTAAGAACAGTTGGGTTGGTTCACTAATGCTCTGAACATGCTGTGTTTGTCGTTACTGCTAATTCATATTTGTAAAAGCGATCATGTATAGTGATAGTGCAATGTGCATTAATCTGAGAAATCAAATAGGAGTTCGTAATCTGACATTTTAAAAGGTTTTCGTGGTACCTAAAAAAGTGGTCAGAAACTATGCTAAATGATTTGCTGGAGTATTTGTCTTGACATTTTTCCGTTGCCACAACTTCTATAGTAGGCACAGAGGCTAGGTTAATTTAACATGTGAAGTTAAATAGCAAAATCATATTTTTTTCGCCAATATCATAATTGGAAGCCGCAGACAAGCAGACATTCAGGCCGCCTAGACGCACCAAAGGTGGTAATATTGCGATGCCAACTTGAAGCCAAGACGTTAGGCCTCGAGCAAAAGTAAGTTCACCGGATATCATATTCTCCGAACCGGAACACGTCAATGGCAAGCGCTGACGTTATGGCGGCAGGAATACGGAAGGTGGTGGTACCAATCCGGGCGAGTCACTGGGAGATTCTACCACCTAGTCAGATGTCATGTTGTTAGTGACGCCAAACCAATGCTCGCCTTTTACGAGCTGCCTTGTAGGAAGGTAGATGGTCTACTCTGCAAAGGAACCCGGACCGACACGAGGAAATGTTCAGCAATATGCCATGAACTTTGCTCATTCCAGAGGATATCTATGACATATCTATTTTCATATTCTATGCTTGTATGCTACCTACATGGATTGTACGGTGAAAATCGAATAGCGAATGACCTCTAAAGACCGATCATCCTGGCTTGATGTTTATTCTAGATTCTGTAATTATAGGTATCAAAGACAAACGTATGAAATCCATTGTCAAAAGAGAACAGGTTCAGATAGTGCGAGTTTATAAGGTGGCTCCTCGCAAACAGAGTATTTCCGTGTTCAGGTAGAACTCCTACAGAGGTAGAAGCGAGCTCGTACTATAATGGTATTCTTCCAATGTTCCCTGTACTGGATGTCTCGGTTGCAGCTTATGTGTTGTGTTATAATCTATCACTCACAAGATCCATAGCCCACAGCGAACAAATCTTGGTAGTGTGAGTTCCACTGGGCTTCGCAGACTGCGTGGCTTCGCATCGGCTCGAACTGGAACTTCCAAAGAGGAAGCAGAGAGCCCATACCCTCACGGAACTCATCTGACGGGTCGTCCCAATACCGGTAGTCTTGGGCTAAATACAATTTTTTAATTTAACTTAGGATCAGACCAAAGACAAACATTCTGATAGAGTTGTAGAGCGAAATCAAATGAAACGTTAAAGAACCAATATATATACTAACCAATACCAAAGACAATGGTGGTAGTTTTGTGAAGCACCAACTAAACTAATTTTAAGTTATCGCTATTTTATTTCAACGAAAGTAATAGAAAGAGACAAAACACTTTTAGTGCTGTCAGATTAGTCTGTACAAAACAGACGTTTAATCCATCACTTGGAAAACGTAGATTAAAAACATCACAATTTGACACATCCGAACTAATCTGACAAGTCTAAAATGTTCTATCTCTTTCATTTTTGTAAAATTAAGTTTGTGATCAGCAGAATGACCACCAATATCATATTAAGTAATCCCTGTTAATACATATATTGTATTAAAATAATGAGAAGTATTTTCATGTGAGACATAATATCTTAGGATGCGTACAGAAAAAAGAAAGAATTTGGCTGTAATTATACCAAGCTTTCTGTTGTATTTTTATTAAGTCGTCATATTTAAATGAGACCCTTACTTACAAATAACTAGAGAAACGCACGGAAAACGTCCGTTACCCTTCAGATCTCCATAATACTCTTCGATTGTTATAAAAGGACTGGCTCTTGTAAAACGTTCGCTTCTCATTTTTGATCGGCCATGAAAATACATGATCTTATAAAGGTGTTTTCAGGGCATTACAATATATGTCCCTTTATTTTAATCTTTTAGTCTATTACAATTTCATTTTCTACCCCTTCTTTATATTCCATTATTACTTGAGCATCATCAATCATTATCCTTAACTATTAGTTTTAAAAAAAGTAATCTTACCAATATCATCATATATATTCTGATTAACGAGTCTTTCAAGTACAGTCCAAGCCTCACGGATCCGCTGAGCCAGTTGCTCGTCGTGTATCTGTTGCGCTGACTTCACATGTTTAGCTGCTTTTTTACGAAGCTGTTCATAAAATTACATGATAAATGTTATAGCACAATAAATTAAATAATTTGAGTGCATAGATAACTTTGGTCTTCATACGATTCTGTTCTCTTAGTAGAACTGTTCTCTATTCTGAATCTGTTCTTAGTAAAACTCAAACAGAAACATCTTTAAACGATGTTGTTTGGTGTGTACGGTAAACGGTATCGGCTTTAGCACTACCAGCGCCCTGGGCGAAATTTATACAGTGCCCTCTATACTCCGTTCAAATTGGTTAATTAAGTATTTTTAATCCCAGACGAAAAAAGAGGGGTGTTACAAGTTTACGTTTTGAACGGATGGGCAGATTTCTATATAATTTTTTTGAAAGCTCTGTACGTGAAAGAAGAAAAAGTTAATGCAACAAAGTTGATCAAAGCTCAGAGTGAAAGCTATAACAGGCTATAACATTCTACTTAAGTATATTAAAACTCCTTTTAACTTACCACAAAAAACAGACGCATGTTTCATAAAACACTATCTAAAATTGACATTAAACCAATAACATGCATGTCGTACGATGTATGGTAAGTAAGACAAAACGAACAATGCGATTCCAAAAGTAGTACACTAGTTCAATGTAAATAATATTTTTTTTGAATGAAAAAAAAAAATAATTGTATTAAATTTTCAATGCCAAATGTTAGGCAAGTAGATAGCAACGCACAAATTAATGGGAACAAGTTGGACCTTGTAGATTCTACTACGTTTTTAGGAATAACTATTGATAAAAAAAATTGCAATGGGGCCCGCACATTGCATTGCAAATAAACTTGCAATTAGGTTAAGCTCAGCAGCTTATGCTGTTAAAAAAATGAGACAATTAACTGATGTTGAAACCGCTAGGATGGATTATTTTAGTTATTTTCACAGCATCATGTCGTATGGAATTCTTCTCTGGGGGAGTTCTGCCGAAGTCAATACTATATTTATTTTACAAAAAAGAGCCATAAGGGTTATTTATAACCTAGGCCCAAGAACTTCCCTGAAAGAAAAATTCAAAAAAATAAAAATTCTAACTGTAGCATCCCAGTATAACTTTGAAAACTTAATGTATGTTCACAGAAATTCAAGTTCATTTAAAAGAAATTGTGATATACACTGTGTCAATACAAGGAATGAAAATAATCTTGCTGTGCATGTGTATCGTCTCCACAGAGTAAGCCATTCTTTCATGGGCCTATGTATACAGTTCTATAATAAACTTGACAATTATTATATGAAAGAACTTCCAATTAATAAATTTAAGAAATGTGTTAAATGTAAATTAAATGGTTATTATACCATTGTTGAATATTTAGTTGATAAGACGGCTTGGGATAAATTGCTCCTCAGGCCAATCTCTTATAAATATAATGTATCATTACATTAATTATTGTAAACATATTTAAAAAAAAGACAAGCCCGCTGAGTTTCTTGCCGGATCTTCTCAGTGCGCGCCCGCGTTCCAATCCGGTGGTAGATTTATTATTGTATAGACGCGTCACAGGTGCCTCTTGTAGGCTTATGTGAAATAAAGATTTATTATTATTGGAACGAAGTTTTGGAACGAATTTCCTTATTGCGCGTGGTGAATGGGGGCTAGACGAACAAAATCTTACGAAAATGTTGTCACGACACTTTTTGCTCTGTGGTCTAGTCAGTAGTAAGACTTGACTGCATGAGGTCCCGGGTTCGAATCCCGGGTCGGACAATTTTTTTTATTTTTAATTTTCTATTTTTTTATTATCATTTTCATTTTTTTTACTTTTTTATTTTTTTATATTATTATTTTTTTATATTTTTGTTTTCTTTTTTTTATTTCATGTTTCTCTGTCTGTCTCTATAAGAGAGATAGAGATAGAGATTACTAGAGTTTGAGAGAGAGAGGGGGGGAGAGAGAACTTCGTTCCATCCGGGTGTCCCTTGACACCTCTCAACTTTTATTATTATTATCACGCTACACGTAGACGACGTGAAAGCATGTTAATCCGATTTCAGACAGTGTTTAGTATAACATGTAATCAACGAGTGTTTAAAATTTTTGTATTAAGAAAGCTGGTTGTTGCTACTTACTCGCTTGGGTTTTTCTTCCTCTTTTTCTTTCATCTTTCGAGCGTAATCCTCATTATAGAAGTCGAATATGATACACTGTAAAGCAGTTTGGCCGTAGTTTGCTCTTGGAGGTGGAACAGT
The DNA here is from genome assembly GCA_002245475.1 of Calephelis virginiensis. NCBI lineage: Eukaryota > Metazoa > Arthropoda > Insecta > Lepidoptera > Riodinidae > Calephelis > Calephelis virginiensis. The sequence continues at coordinate 1,377,706 of NJDC01003027.1, forward strand.
TTGGGTATCCACTGACTAAAATAAGTAAATAGTCTTACAATTGCCCATTCAAACCTAGGCATAGATAGAGGTGAAATTAGTGACCCCCACAATAGATGTAACCTGCTACTACAACCATGCGTTTAAGTAATTAAGATATCTTTCTGGCTTGTTTGTGAACTAGTTTAAAACTGAGCTTGAAAAGTATCCAGCCTTTTAACTATTGGCTATTACAAAAAATATACCATGACATCGCCTCTGTGGTCTAGCGGTTCAGTTGTTGAACTTGACTGCATAAGGTCCCGCGTTCGGTTCCCGGGTCGGGCAACAAAAAAGAAGTAGGGTTTTTCCAATTTTCTACTAAAAAAACGTTGCTCGGGATTGGATTTGTAGCCGGTAGGCGATAGGCTTGCCACCTATCACGTTGTGGGACTTAGTGTCTTCGACTAGTCGTGGATGCCCTGGTTGTGCCTCTGCCTACCTCTTCGAGGATATGGGCGTGATGATACTTTTATACCATGAGTCGCTCCATTTGAAACGTGAAAGAACAAGCAAACATACTACTGATACCAACATGAATAGCATTGTGAAAGTTTAAAATGTGTATTTTAATGCTTAAGTTGGAGACACACCTACTTAAGCACCACCTACCGAAACCAATTCTATTTTTATAGGTACCGCTAAAGTATAAAGACATAATATCAACAAAATCGGTCTAGTAGTTTAGGAGGTAGTCGACAAACACACGTACACGAGAATATGCATAAGATTTACATAATATGTAACGGATATCACAGCGATTTTCGCTGAATACGAGTATATGTTTGTTCGGTACTTTAAACAATAAAAAAGAAAAACATACCCGTTTTGGAAAAACATAAGTCAAAGCTGCGCGTTCGCAAAAATTGAATTGATTTGCGAGCTTCTTCACCCGTGGTTTTATGTCAAGCAACTCTTCTGCTTCATCAAATACATGTTCGCCATCTTCTGCCTCTATTTTAGAAAAATATTAATTTATTATAATCGTCATAATTATTTCAGTGTTCCGATCAATGTTGGAAGACATGCTTCCCTAAATCTCATGCAGCAAAATATTTCCCAACACTCTAAGGACAATTTCATTTTCTTGCCACAGACATACATATTTTCACGACAAGTTCCTTACGGGGTAGGCAGACAATGTCAAGTACCAAACCTTACGATTCTGACAAACCTGTATGGCTTCCTTCACTTTCATTACACTTTTCATACAATTACACCTGTTTCGGAGACTCTTAACACCACTTTCGGATAATATCTGAGTGATCTGATCGCGGAATGTCAACTTTAGTCTCCGCGGGTGCCTACATCCATCCACATTTGCATTGTATATCTACTTTGTCAATCTTTCCACATGACCAAGCCACACAAATCCTCAAATATCAACAAATTACCTCCAATGGCTCCAATAAAGCAGAAAGAATTATTTGACACTACCATCATCGCAGTATAAATTGTCCAATGACATTCAGTAGTGTCATTTTTATTATTTTAAGGTAAAGCCTTTGTGAATCCAAAGATGTCTAACATATTGACTGCCTCGCTGGTCGAGTGGCTAGCGTACACGCCTAACTACACCGATCATCCGCGAGGCTCGGGTTCTAGAGCGATCACGTAGAGAGAAAATATGTTTGTATTTTGTGCTGCATAAGTTCTTCTTGAATAAGTACAAAACTGGTTTCTATGATGGGTGTTTGAAAAATGTATCAGACGTGAAATTTAGTATAACAAAGACCCGACTTAGTAGCTAAGTAACTGTTTGTATGAAACAATATTCGCTAATACATCCTCAACGTCTTAAAAGAAAATCTTAGTAGTGTCTTCTTGCTGATTGTACCATCTTCGATAATTTCTTTAACTTTAGTTTAGTGGGTTATATGTAGGTAACAAAAGGTCACACTCACAGATATCAGTTATTTTTTAAACAGTCATTGACGAGATATTTACTATATAAAAGTATGTCTTAAGGCCGCATTTAGAGACGTCAACCAACATTTTATTTATCTATCACTAGCTGCTACCTGCGGCTTCGCCCGCGTTTTCACAGAAACCCGGTGTGCGATCGGGATTAAATAGCTTATATGTTAATCCAGGTCACAATCTATCTGTCTTCCAAATTTCAGACAAATCCGTTCAGCCATTCGAGCGTGAAAGAGTAACAAACATCCATACATCCATACTTACAAACTTTCGCATTTATAATATTAATAGGATTAAGTCACTATCTACTCATATATACAGGTTGATGTTTAAAGTACCGGCCAAAGTTTGAGAAACGATTAATAATCGACAACACTTTCAATCTATGAAGTAATTAAAAAATAAAATCAATTTATATTTTTTAAACAGCCATTGAGGATACATTTACTATATAAAATTTTGCCTAAAGGCCGCATTTAGAGACGTCAACCAACATTTTATCTATCATTAAGTCACTATCTACTCATATATACAGGTTGATGTTTAAATTACCGGCCAAAGTTTGAGAAATGATTAATAATCGACAACACTTTCAATCTATGAAGTAATTAAAAAATAAAATCAATTTATAATTTTTATCCATCGCAAAACACAAGTTGGTTATAGCGTAAACAAAGCATAAAACTGGTTCCTAGGTACCGACCGCAATCGTGTTCGCAGGCTGGTGACGTCATGACTCGTACTAGGTAGGACATAGCGTGACAACAATTGAAGCATTTTTGCGGACTGTTTCAAATGAACGTTTATAAAAATAAATATTACAATTTGACAATAATATTCAAAATGCATTACAATTTAACCTTTTATCCCCTTATATTAAAATTTGGACGGTCCTCTCAAAGTAAAGTCGTGCTAGTTACACTATTTATGACAAGAACGGCAGGACCGATTTGGCTGGAAATTGATAGGGAGGTGGCTTAGAAATATGAAACAGACATACGATAATTTTTATTCCTTTCTACAGTGAGGAAAACTAACATTTTATTTGTTTTAGTTACGTAGTGTTGGAGCAAGTGAATGAAATTATATATCTTGGTTGCGCTTTTAGCAGGGATGGAAGGTACATCGCGGATGTAGAGAGGAGAGTGTATGCAGGGAATAGTGTGAATGGAGCGTTGGGTAAGCTATTTTAAAGCGAGGTTTTGAGTCTAAAAGCTAGACTCGCTTTGCATAATTCTGTGCTTATCCCAACGTTATTGTATGGAAGCGAGAGTTGGGTATGTCAGAAAAAGCATGAAAGTATGAAATGCGGTCGAAATGAGAGCGCTACGGATAACCTGTGGTGTAACGCTCGCTGACCGCATTCGTAATAGTGAGATACGAGAAAGAGTGGGATCGAAAGAAAGTGTTGGTGTTAAAATGCGAAAGGGCATGCTCCGCTGGTTCGGTCATGTGGAAAAAATGACAGATAAAAGATTGACAAAGCAAATATACAATGCGAATGTGAATGGATGTAGGTACCCAGGGAGGCCAAGGTTGACATTCCATCAGATCAATCGGATATTATCCGAGGGTGGTGTCAAGAGTCTCCGAAACCGGCGTGTTCGCATGAAAAGGGTAATGAAGATGAAGGAAGTCAGACAGATTTTTCAGTATCGTGAGGTCTGGCACTCGAAACGCCATAAAATATAAGGGACAATGGTAGTATGCTCTATTTATTTCCCTTGTGTTGGTCCTAGTCTCTTGTATAGAAACATCAGATCATCTGCCTTCCTACAAGGCCTAAGATGCGAAGCAAACGTTAAATGATTAATTATTAACGAGACTACTGGTAACAGATGTAAAATAAGCCTTTATTTTGCTAATTCCGCGTAAGCAGTGTAACTATTGTGGCAAATAATCCTCCAAACGACACAGAATGTGACAAGCCTAACTGACGTTCCCACCACCCACCTCCGCGACCAGATCACAAATAGAGTCCGAACACGGGAAACAAAACCACTTGTCACGTCCTTCGCCAACTTTGTCGAAGCACTCACCACAGAGAACACCAAATCGCACTCGACGTACGTTTCGCCTCTACACCGAGGCATCCTCAGGAATTCGACCGTACCGTACAAACGACGACACCCGAAAAAAAAAGAAAAAAAAAGAGACCACTGGTGATAGAGACAGCACTCACTTTGCAACTCGTCGGATTAGAGAACTAGTGCCTTAACTATTTCTGCTACCATAAAGGGAGTGGCACGTTCCGGTCCATACTCCACAGGGACGAGCAGCCGATAGATTTGCACATTTGGCCCACAAGACAGTGACGCAATTACCATATCTACAGCTCTACAGCGTCTACAAGCCGCTGTTTTCTCTCATACCACAGAAAAGACGTGTCCTTATTCATTGTGTTAAGATGTAAAATAAATTAAATAAAACAATAAATAACTAAAAAATCATCACACATACATGACCACCTCCTTGGTCGAGTGACTAGCGTACATTTCTAACTACACTGATCAACCTCGGGGATCGGGTTCCATTTCCGATGTGCCCCACTTGTGTAATGAATATTTTGGTGTCTGCATTTCCGGGTCTGGATGGGTATCTATTTAAGTATTTATATGTATTAGAATCGTTGACTGACACCCATAACACAAGCATATGATTTGCTTACTTTGGCGTTAGATTCAACTTGTGTAACTTGTCCACGGAAATTTATTTATTTATTGATTATAATCGGACTACTCTGTAGAAAGTTATATGTGGTCTAAATCAAACACACATTAGAATGAGAACTATTTTTCGTCTGTTAAAATTATAACATGAAGTTGATCTAAGATCTCTCCTAAATTTTGGTACCATACTAGTCAATAAAAGTATCGACCTTGTGCATCAGCTTAGAAGACGTTATTTGAATGCTTCAACCTATTTTATGACGTCTAGTCTCAACGAACGTCTAGTTTATATTTAAATAAAATTAGAGTGTCTGTCTGTGATTCGACAGTAGTTATTTTGAATTCCCATGTCCCTAGAAATTTTAAAGTTTATGTTCTACTAATATCCAATAACTTTATTTTTGTTATAGTTTCATTTTTACATAGTATTTTTTATGATATTGGAAGCTTAGCAAGCAGACGGATATCCTGATGGTAAGAAATTCCTAGAGACACCAAAGGTGGTAATGGTACGTTGCTAACCTTAGGCCGGGAAGTTAGACCTAGAGCAAAAGTAAGTTTACCGTTTACCTTATCCTCCGAACCGGAACACGTCAACGGTAAGCGCTGTTATTATGGCGGCAGGAATAGGTAAAGCGGTGGTACCAATCGCTATACCGTAAAGCACCGTAAAGCACAAGTAAGTGATCTTCGGATTCTCTATATATTTATTTCACGTTGTCCTTACAAAAGTTCTTGTGACGATTATTTCAGGAATGGTGACAATTTTTGAATGTCATCTGAATTCATTTAAATACCTACTAGCCCATGCCCATGAATTCAGCCTCGAAGCAATTAGGCCAGAAATTTAATCCATATGAAGACTCTATGATGCTGCGAGTACAAGATCGATTTTGATGATACTTAGATTTTAGTAGGACCCCAAATCTTTAATTTGTGAAAACTAGATCCAAAGTGACTATGAAATTTTCTTCTGATGTACTTATCAACAGATAAACAAACGAGAATTTCAAAACCATGTTCCAGGCTTAAAAGAGGTCAGTATCCTATTGTACTTATTCTTTTTGGAATATTTTTAACCTGCTAACAGCTCCAAATACGATGTAAATTATATTACGTTGGTATCATCATTGAAATTCAACTTTTGTAGACAAAATTAAGTTAGCATGGATAATATTTACAAGCCAATTTAATTTAATTGCCTATCTTAATATAACATTTCGTTACATATATTGATATATGATCTTGATATATATGACCCGCCAAGGGGTTTGGCAAAGAGCATCAAGTGCAAAGTGATCCAGTGTTAGATCTGCCAAGCTTTATCCAGTTTAATCACTCTTATCAAACAAACACATGTTTTCGGAGAATCGTGACACCACTTTCGGTCGTTGGATAACATCTATCATCTATCTATCTGGTCGTTAAAAGTAAACCTATGTCTCCCAGCTACCACGTCCGTCCACATTTGAAGTAGTGGCGTTAGATTTAGGCACAGTTGGGCTACTGCCCTGGGGCGCTGGATGAAAGGGCCAGTTAGCCGGTAACTGAAACAAATCGGTAATGCAAAATTTCTTTACATGTACATATATCAAGAAGTCGTGTTAGTTACACAATTTATAACTCAAGAACGGCAGAACCGATGTAGCTGAAAATTGAAGGGGAGGTAGCTTCGAACCAGGACAAGGACGTAGGATAGATTTTATTTTGTCTGACAGCGAGCAAACTAGGAAAAACAGCATTTTAATTTTCACATAAAAACTTTCCAGGTGGAACAAAGTTTCCAAGAACACCTATTCATAAAAACGCTTCGATAAAATAATATGTAAGGTAAAAGTAGTATGCCAATAGGCACTCAGTTCGCTTTTTGTTTAAACTAATTTTGTACAACGTACAAAAATTTAAAATAAAGAAATTTGTCAATTCAACAACAATAAATATTTTTTATTTCAACATAAATACCTGCATTTTTGTTTTGAATTTTATTAATGTTGCAGGACAAACAAGCAGTACACACCAAAGTGATTATAAAACAAATAATTAAGTTAAAAGTGGAAAATCGAGGTAACATAAATTTATATCAAATTAGCTGTCTGTTCCAGCTTCGCTCGGATGGTAGTTTTTTTGATCATAAATTTAGATGTAAGCTATCCTATCTTTCAAGTTGGATCAAACTGCACTCGGTGTGCAGATTTGATTGAAATCGGTAGTTTAGGAGTTCACCGAGGCCAAAAAACGTGACATCTAATCTATACTAATATTATAAAACGGAAACCATTGTATTTTTGTATGTTGGTATTAAATAGGCTCAAAAACTACTGGACCGATTTCAAAATTTCTTTTACCATTAGTTAGAGGGATTTTTCCGGATCCATATAGGCTATATTTTATCCCGGAAAATAGATAGGATTTTTCGTAGTACTGAAAATTGTTGAGTAAGTCGACGAAAAAACTGCCGTACATTAACGATTCTCGCGAACGCTGCCTAAATGGTTAGAGATGTATGGTTGACTTCTATAGAAAAGTTGTAGAACTCAATAATGCCTACAAAAAGTCCGCGATAGTATAAACCAAACATTTATATTTTAGCCATTATAACCACTTTTCCATAGATTAAAAGTAATTAAAATTATTAGCCTATGTTTATTGATCATATTATCGTGAAATACTAATCCTTATTCAAATAAATTTTTTATTAACCAAGATTGTTTCAATAGCTATAAATAACTTTTTATTTTATTCCAATCGGACAATTCATTCAAAAGATATTACGAATTTAAAATTGTAATTGGAAATAAAATGAATGATGACCGCTCAGATCCGTCCAATTACCGACCTATAGCTATAACTTCCTTGTTTTCCAAAGTTATGGAATCCATAACAAACTGCCAGCTCTTAAGGTATCTAGAGGACCACCAGTTGTTAAATGATCGTCAATACGGTTTCCAGGTGGTGATCTTTTGGTTTACTTAACACACCGATGGCCGCATGCAGTTGAAAGCAAGGGAGAAGCATTGGCTGTCAGTTTGGACATACCAAAATCCTTCGATCGGGTGTGGCATAAGTAGAGGATTCGATCCCGGGATCCTGAAGCCCGGGATCCCGGGATTCCGCTCATATTTTAGTCCCGAAATTTTCGGGATTAAGTTCCTAAATCCCGGGATTTTCGGTATTTATAGTTTCTTAAAAATGTGAACACAAATGTACGTGAAACGAAACGTCCTTACTTTCATTTGACGTTTTGACGGCCATCTTTTAAACACTGCTGATTTTATTTGTATTTGCTAACAACCGGTACCTTAGTATTACGTGTCAAAACTGCTTTACGTCCTGTTAGTATTGATAATTTTGTTAATTGATGATAATCAATGAAGTTATTAAAAAATAACAATCATTAATGTGTCTGAGTGAATACAGAAGAAAAATAACGAACGTTATTTTCATCATAGAAGTTATGTTTATATGAAGAAATATAAATACTCTTTAGCAAGAGGTTCATATTGTGTACGTTATCAATCAATCAATATGTTCACAAAATTTCATGAGAATTGGTCAAGCCGTTTCGGAAGAGTTCAATCACGCACACTGTGACACGAGAATTTTATATATTAGATAAAAACTACTAACGGGTCGGAATGGATGCAAATGCTAATTCTACTATAAATGGTGATTCTTCATTGACGGCTCAGTCACCATTGGTGTTTCCTCTATTGCAACTGTTGTTTCACATTAAAACTTTATCTATAACTTACTCTTTAACTTAAACTTATTCGTTTTGCAATAAATTATTCGTGTCGGAACTTCTTGACGGATATATTCAGCAACGTCTAATCATAAAAAATCCTCTAAAATACTTGTCCTTTGCAGGAGCTATCTTCTGAATATTTCAAAACCCACGATGGAATTTTAGCGCAATCGAGAGAAAAGATGGTCTGAGTTTTTTCATAATTATTGAATTTTGTGTTGATATTGAGTGAAATTTGCCAATTTTGGTGGCATTTTGTACAATTTTGTTCAGTGAAGGCGCACAAATGAAATAATCATGAAGATATTTTCCACCGTCGGCGCTTGGTAAAACTTCCAAATATTCATATTTAAAAGAAAGAAACACTTGTACTGTTTTACTTATCACTTATAATTTATTACTTTGTAATTTAAACTAAGTTAACTTGAGTTTAAGTTTTAGCCCTGATGATGCTGTATAAGCGAAACCGGTAGGCTACTAATTACAAAGTAATAAATTATAAGTGATAAGTAAAACAGTACAAGTGTTTCTTTGTTTAAAAATATGAAAAATCATGAAGAAATTAGCGTATCGTGTATTTCCTCGTTGCCGTCAAATCTCATTACATGAGCTTGAGTAATGAGGCCACAGCTTTACCCAAGAGCCTGACATGACTTACTGACGACTTATGACTGATGACTAATTAAAATTAATTAAAATTGATATAAAATTTGATGCAAATTTCTACTTGACTAATAGCAAAATTCTAACGTATAGGCCAAACCTAAAGAAAGAAAAAAAGAAAACCAACGAGACCACTAATCCGTGCGGTCATGCCGCCGTCGCGGTTGAAATCATCGCTTGCAAACTTGTATGATTCTACGGGCGGGCGACCGCTTGCGCGGGAACCGCAAACAGCCGGAGGCGTTGCGGGTATAAAACGCGTAGTGAGATATGCTCTAACATTTTATATATAAATTAGAGCTGGGCACAAACTAATTTTTTAAGAAACGAAACGATACAGTTTTTAGATTACATAAAACAGTTTCAAAAAACAGTTTTTAAAAAAACACTTTTTTTAACATAATATAGAGTAGGTACTGTGTGCATAAAACAAACTTACCTTCGTCCTTTACCCAGGCTAAGGACTGGCTGAATAAAGTCAGGGCTGCTTCGTAGAATAGACCATCTGCCTTCCTGTCAGGCAGATCGCAAAAGACGAGCATAGGTTTACCGTCACTAACACCGTGACATCTGACTAGGTGGTAGAGTTTTACAGCGACTCGCCCGTATTGGTACCACCGCCTTGCCTACTACTGCATCCATATCGTCAGTGCTTTCCGTTGATGTGTTCCGGTTCGGAGGATAATGTAGCTTGGACAGGAAGGCAGATGGTCTATTCTGCAAAGGAGCCTGGACCAACAAGGGTGAAAAATTATAAAAATTTGAATGACCTATGACACTTATTTCTTTAGCAGAACATAGTCCAGCCGCGACGAGGTTCTACTAAAAAAACCGGTTTATTTTCAGTCAGATAAATATCGACCTTATGATCATTTAACCAAGATTTATTTTAAAGCAAACTCGTGAATAAAACTGAAACTGAATGAAGTAGTTACACGAACCAGTTTCATACGCCTTGTTTTCATAGAACTAAGATATCATACAACGTTTGTCTCTTAAAAATGTTTTTTCAAATGATGTTGGAGAGTGCACAATGTCTCACACATACTAACGATATTTGTAAAAGGAGTGAGCGTGAGAGAAATGTCGTTGCCAATGTGTTCGTTCGTTACAAGACGGACGGATTTTACAGTCTACAGTTCTACGCGCAAGTCCGCAACTGGTTTGGTAACGGACTGGTTTTGTCATAGACAAAAAACTGTTCGTTCGTTTCACAATACAAAAGTGTTTGTTAAAACACTTTCTGTAAAAAACGCCCAGGACTAATATAAATCTATATTCTACAGAACCTGTCGTCCCGCAACCGCCGTGGGCGCTGGTAGAAACCGCTCCGTGAGTTCTTACGCTTAGTAAACATATTTGAAGTTATCGCTATCATCTTTCAACGATATTAACAGAAAGAGACAATGCACGTTTAGTGCTGTCAGATTAGTTTCTACATAAAATTCCTACATACTTTAACTTACTCTTCGGGGAAACTTTAATTTAAAACGTTACAAGTAGACATATCCGGACTAATCTCACATGTCTGAAAAGTTTCATTTCTTTTCTTTTTGTTTCATTGAAAAAAGATAGCATACATCTTAAATAAGTTTAGTTGGTACTCTGCACAATTACCTCCTTTGTATCTAATGCCTTCCATCTTTGTGATGAATTCTTGCAACTATACTTACTCTCTTCAGGAGCTGCTTCCTCTTGTGCCTCTTCAGCTACTTGCGCTTCTTCATCAATGGCCTCAGTTGGCGCTGGTGGTTCCTCTATTGTAACTGCTGCCTTCTCCTCTTCTTGAATCTCCTCTATAAATAAGTAAAATTTAAGTTTATATGAAAGCATTTATTTTTTGTGGCTTCAAGGTGAAAACTGGCAGCTTTCTTCCCGTTGTGCTAAATAAATTGCTACTTTCCAACTTTCGAAGCACATAAATAGTAAACAAATCTCCGACAATAAAAAAATAATTCTTAGATCACATGCCTGTTCTTTTTTCCCCTTTCTTACAATACATCATTTCAGTATTTACTTTCTTATTTAATTGACCCAGAAATGTTTTATACCACATTTTTTCACATGTTGCAAATGTTTTTTTTTACTACAAGGGTTGAATATAAAAAAAAACAGAATAATTAATCATTTATATTTTCATAGATTTCCGGTTACAACATTCAGTAGCCGTTGTGGATATAATTTTCTCCGAAACTACACATTCGATTAAAAATCAAAATTTCTAGATGAACATAGACTATGTGTTGAAGAAAACTTATCCCCAAAAATAAAAAGGCTAAGTAGAGAATGCTGTAAGGGATAATGTCATCATTTCTATAGGTCTCGTAAATAGCATACCTTCAGCTTTAGCTTCTTCCGGCGCTGTTGCTGCTGGCTCTGGTTCTTCCTCCTCCTCTTCCTCTTCTTTAGTTTTTTTAATCTTTACCCTCTTAGGCCCAGCGTCATCAAATCCTACCATACCTGTATTACAATAAAATACCTATTAGTGATCATTACTTTGTATTTTTTTTTTAAATATACTTACTAACACAAATTTGGTTTTGTATGTATCATCGCGAATCTTACTCCGGATAAAGACAGTCTGTGCCCCTTTCGAAGTGTTACGAAGTTTTTTAAAAATTTCTTACTCTTTCTTCTTGTAGCTCTAAATTATTTGTTTTTTATATAACTCTTTTCATCTCAATATTTATGTTTAGTCAACTTTCCTATTTCCATGCTCTCCCTATTGATCCTCAATACATCTAAATCTGAGACATAATTCTTAGATGCTAATTCTAAGTATGTATGAAATCTCGTCTTATTTGGATACAAAATTATTAAACTTTTTTTTTAGATATATCGAAAACATCGGATCGAATAATTTAAAAATTAATGCCCCATTCATTGCATGGTCATCGCATCACGTTTGTATGGATGGGCCGATTTCGCTAATTATTTTTCTGTTGTGTTAGTTTTTGCTCGGAGAAGGTTCTTATGAAAATAAAAACCGGGGCAACTGAGAAAAAAATGGGAAAAACAATGATTTAATCCATAGAAACTGTTGGTAGCTGATAATGTTAAGCGACTCGAAGTACGCACTGTCGGTTAACGTAACAAAAATTTAACCCTTTGATTTTAAAAATCCTAACATTAATCGATTTAATAGTTTTATGCACGAATTAACATACAAGAATCCATACTAATAAAATAAAAGCGAAAATATAAAAACGAAAGTCTGTTTGTCTCTTGCTCTTTCACGGCTAAACCGATGAACCTATTTTGATACAATTTGACTTGCAACAATCCCGTGTTCAAACAATAAACATTTTTTTCATAAATTTCCTCTAAAGGATAATAGGGGATGACAGTTTGAATGAATTCACGGGCCAACAGTTACCCCCTTACTTACAAGATTTACGCGCTCTTTGATCTGGTGTGTAACTTCATTTTTTGTTAGCAAAAGTAAAGTTACATTCCAGATTAAGGGTCCTAAGGGCCATAACTCACAGTGACGCCTAGGCGACGTGGCCAACTAGTTCGTATTGAGATGTATGACTGATGTATTCGGCGACGCAGGAACGCTAGACCTAGCCATGGCAACGTCGCAATAGCGTCCCAGTGAGTTATAGCCACGGGCTAAGTTTTATTAGTAAGGGCGTTAGTCAACAATAATTTAAAACCTTTCCATAATCTATGTCAATTTTTGAATATATTTCATGGTATCTTCACACCCATATCCCAGAAGCGGTAGGCAGAGGCACAACCAGGGCACCCATGACTAGCCGAAGACACTAAGTCCCATTATGTGACAGGTGGCAAGCCTATCGCCAACCAGGCACATATCCTATCCCGAACAACATTTTTTTTATTAGAAAAATTGAAAAACAATATTTCCTTTTTGTTGCCCGACCTAGGATTCGAACCCGGGACCTCATGCAGTCAAATCCAACACCTGGAACGCTAGACCGCAGAATCGATTATATTTCATTGTAGAGTTGTTTTACTATTTTCTAACATGGCATTACATAGCTTGTAACTTGTGCTATATTTGCATTATGGTCTAAAGCAATAAATAAATAGTGAATAAATAAGTTTACCATATCCAGCAGCTATTTGAGCTTTAGCTTCATCAGAATCCTTACGTATGGCTGTTCCTTGGAAGACATATAGCGGATAGGCTTTCCCGTAGCTAGGTTTGGGTTTTGTAACAAACTGTGATCTGCCATAATGGTAGGCTACCTCATCAGCCACCCATCGAGGGTTTATTGTGGTCAACACTCTACCGACTTCCTCTTCAAGCTCCTGAAGAAAATTTTAATTTTTACATAATGACAAAAGTACCAGGAGAAAACGGTTTTTAACAGGAGAAAGAGGGAGCTACCTAATTCAAATTACATTTATATTTTTGGACTTAACTTCTGAGAGTCCAGGGAATCTAGATTTAGTTCGGTATTGGGATTTTTTTAATATTTCAAACCAGCTTAAATTTTATACTTTAAATCATAAATCCGTTTGAGTGTTTTTGATACGCAAATAAATACATAGATCAAACATTTTAATTAAAAAATTCAAGTATTTACAAAATTGTTATCAATCGAAGATTTACATACCTACGTTTTAGTTTGTTCTATGGTTATTACACTAGTTATGTAAAAACAAGTGGTAACCTCAGACTGCATTTGAAAAGTATAGCATGAGAGCGAACCAACTGGCTTCGTGTTAAGACAACCCGTTCATATTTTATTGAATCAGGCGTTACTTTGCGGAAATCCATTATAAAAGATGTAAAATAAGCCTTTATTTTGCTAATTCCGCGTAAGCAGTGTAACCGTTGTGGTAAATAAT
>NJDC01003027.1:1391630-1404666 GCA_002245475.1 Calephelis virginiensis
GAACGTCAGTTAGGCTTGTCACATTCTGTGTCGTTTGGAGGATTATTTACCACAACGGTTACACTGCTTACGCGGAATTAGCAAAATAAAGGCTTATTTTACATCTTTTTCAACCCGTTCATGTTAATAAAATAGTGACGTCAATAAATTACCAGCTTCCCTGACTAATTGAAAAGCAAATTGTAATTCCTACGCTTTAACTGCTAGGTTGAGTTAATAGGTTAATGACGTCACTATTTTCTTTACGTCAACTATTAATTAGACTAACAGCAAAGGAAAAGATAACTTACCGCCTCCGGAACCTCTTCCTGATCATCTGGCTTTATAAGAGTTCGGGGTTTCAACCATTCTAGCGCTTCATCGTCCACAAGATTAGCGCGTGATTTGGACGTATCTTTCTGCTAATCAAGACCAATACAAGATTTAAAAACATATATTAAGGCAAAAAGTTTCTAGATATAGACAATTTCTTCTAGCGGCAATTTTCGGAAATCCATTTTAATAAAGGATAGGTGAAAGTACTTGTAAGTGCTGTTTTATTAGCATCCGTAAAGTTTTTCAAAGCTTATTTTAAGTAATACGTGTTATACTATTATTATCCGCACTTACCTGTTTGCACATAACATACTAATCACGAGAACATATCACGAGAACATTAAATAAGTGATTTTAAAATCACCTTTTACATAATAATCGAACTTATTATTATATTAGTTTTTTTTTTATGAAATACCTATATAAAACTAATATTCGGTTCAAAAGCATTTCTATGTACGTCACCGAGATCAAGACTGTTTCAAAATACCCATATAGCATATATCTTTTGATTTTATTTTTCTAGTTTATGCTCAATAAAACTGCAATAAAAAACCAGACCAATTTCCTTACTTCGTCATCTATTTAGTTAAAGCACGTAGCAGTAAAATTTTAAAAGTTCAATAACCCCAATAAAACCTACTTCATATATAGCTAAGAATAATCTCGATCGCGTCAACTTTCAAACAAAAAAAAAATGTATTGAAATCGGTCCATCTGTTTAAAAGTTATGCAACTTACACACAGGCACTTTAAACTTATAAATTCTCAAGTCGTCTTTTTTATATGTGCTGTGCGTTTACTCTGACAATAATAAATATATTTTCTTCGTCATTTTGAAATAAATAGAAGAATGTGTGTTATTAAACATAGCTTAAACCATTTGTCGAATCGTGATAAAATTTGTTTTGGGACCTTTTCTTAATCAATACCTACCTCATGAAAAAAGAAAAGAAAATGGATTTCAATATCCATTCATGATTGAGGGAGTAAGCATACGCATTTCAAATAAACATAAAAAAACAGATGATTTAAAAACCTCTAATGAGATGGAAAATAATTTTAACGCCCTAGCATCTTTTTATTTCATAAATATAATGCTGCACTCATAATTACCTTCTACTTAATCTGAGTAAGTTATACCACAAACCTCTGACGATGTGAGCTTATCTTCATCAATTTTCAAAGCTCTAGTCACAATAGATTTAAGCATTTTATCCAAACACTCATGATGAAAGCCAACCAACTACTAAAGGTAGCATTGGATTGACGTAATACTCTTGGAGTTTTATAGAGTTCATGTAAAACAACAATATCTGTATTTAAGCCAAACAAGCGCAAACCTAAAGTGCGTGCTTTTGTTTGTTTGATGTTCATTGAAAATATAATTTTCAATACTTGAACATTTAAACAAAATATATCCGCTATTTGTGGAATTTATGAGCATTCAAAATGTTACAAAATCGATGAAGTGGTTTTAATGAGCTTACATATCTTTACGCTAAGTCCCTTAGGAGGTAGGCAGAGAGTATCGAGTGCCAAACCTCACGGTCCTGACAAACCTGCCTTGCTTCCTCCACATTCATTATCATTTTCATACAATCACGCCGGTTTCGGAACTTAGCTTATAGATATAGAACAGAGGTTCCCAAACTTATTTCATGTAACGCCCACTTTGAAAATCAGTTGTTTTGTAGCGCCCCCCCCCCCTCGTTTTTTTCTTGTCAATAACCTCAATAACATATTTGTTGCGCCTAGTTTAAAAAAAAAACATTTTTTTCAAGATTTATACCGCCCCCCTCTAGGCTTCCAGCGCCCACAAGGGGGCGTTATCGCCCACTTTGGGAAAGGCTGATATAGAAGATCCAAAGCTAGACAAGCTAATGTTTTACTCCAATCTCTTAAATAGATTTTACGGAGTAAGCCTTGATAACATGGTTGAAATAGAGAGGAATTGTTTATAAAATACCGTGGACCACTAAGTAATCATATTAAAATTGTATTTTACAATGAACTTCCAAAAAGCAAAGATGATTAAACATATAACAGATCCTAGGTTTACTTTTTAATAGCTGATAGACTTACTGATTCATCGTCGGATGACATACTGGTAGCTCAAAAGCTGATATCAAATTGTCCGTTAGTTAAAAGAGCACGATAATAACTGCAGTTACTTATCGCTAAAGCATATTTCTAGTCTACCAATGACTAAGGTGTAAACTGCATTGCATTTGTTCAGCCAGTACAGATGGAAAATCATTGGTTCTTAGATAATAAATTAGTTGAACTTTAAAGGCTCGTTCCTGCATTCACAAAACGAGTCTTTTAATTATGGATGGTAGGTTTTTTGTTTGAATGGTAAAAAAATAATTGAAATTGAATTGAATGGTAAGATATCTTCGTTACTTTTGGACAAATTACGAATGGTTAAACTTATGGATTACGTTTCGTTTTCGTTGATTATGGGAATCAGGCATTAGTAATAAAAGTTTTAAAAACGGAAGTTTTAATTCGCAATTTCGAAATACTTCTGACAGTACAGTTATTTAAACTTCCCTAGGATTCTATTATCATCTAGATTTGGTGGCAATGGGACCTCAGAAAGTAAGCGCTATAAATCAAAAAAATAATTTTTAGTATCGGTTGAAAAATGACGAAGCTTTCAATTAACATATAGTAGAAGATCCGAAGCTGATAATAGAATAAAACATATTTTATAGTTAAGTAAGTATAATAGCGATTATATTAAAAGTGGGTTGCCTAAACAAATCCTGGACCGAATATTTTTAATTATTTAAAAAAATGTTTTCATGTTTCCAATTTTTTAGGCAACTCTATATATATATATATATATCAACATAAATTATAATAAAAAAATGTAATAAAACTGCACATATGGTGATAATTTTTTTTCTGTTATCCGATTCCGTGTAAGTAACTAGCATCGACAATTACCTGGCAATCCAGATATATAACAGGCAATTCGTCATATACGTCAGTTAAAATGGCAAACATTAATACTTTTATTACCTATAATAAAAAGTGTATTGCTGATGATATTTACTCGGGCAATTCATCGCCGAACTATTTAAAAAAAGTATATTTATGCCCGTATCCCCTTCGGTAGGCAGAGAGGTAGGCACAACCAGGGCACCCACGACTAGCCCAAAATGTGATAGGTGGCAAGCCTATCGCCAAATATTATATTCTATCCCGAGCAACATTTTATTTTATTAAAAAATTTGAAAAACTTTTGTTTTTGTTGCCCGACCCGGGATTTGAACTCGGGACATCGTACAGTCAAGTCCAATAACTGAACCGCTAGATAACAGAGGCGAGAGACCGAACTACTTAAGAGGTCTAATTTAGCTAGCGAAACAAGTCAAATTCAAATTCAAATTCAAAATAGCTTTTATTACGTAGATCTATATAAAGATTCTTGTAACGCGTCTATATAATTCTAAAAACTACCACCGGATCGGAACGCGGCCACTCACTGAGAAGATCCGGCGAAAGAAACTCAGCGGGCTTGTCTTTTTTCTTATAAATCTAATTTACAAAAGTTTATTACATTCACAAATAATTTGCAGAGATTGGCATGAGGAGCAATTAATCCCAAGCATTTCTGTCTTCTAAATATTCTGAAATCTTATAATAACCCTTACCATACAACTTTATCTTAAAACATTTTTTAAATTTATTAAATGGTAAGTCTTTAATATGCTCGTGAAGTTTATTGTGAAAACGAATACATTGGCCCATGAAAGAATAACTGATTCTGTGGAGACGAGACTTATGCACAACAAGATTGTTTTTATTCCTTGTGTTTACAGCATGTACATCACAATTTTCCTTAAACAAACTTACATTTTTATAGACATATATCAAGTTTTCAAAAATATATTGAAAAATCACCGTTAGAATTTTTATTTCTTTAAACTTTTCCCTGAGGGAAACTCTTGGGCCTAAATTATAAATTGCCCGTATAGCCCTCTTTTGCAAGACAAATATTGTGTTTACCTCAGCCGAGCTTCCCCAGAGAAGAATGCCATAAGACATGATGCTGTGGAAATAACTAAAATACACAATTCTAGCAGTGTCGACATCTGTTAACTGCCTTATTTTCTTAACGGTCATTTTTTAGGGTTGCGGAGATTAGCGGAACCTTTCTTTGATAGATTCGTCATGACTTTCTGTCTGTCCGTCTGCATATCACAGCTACTTTTTCTTAAACTATAAGAACTGTACTGTTGGTAATTAGATAAATTCTGTGAACCGCATTAAGATTTTCACACAAAAATAGGACTAAACTGGTAAATGCCCCAGAATTTCAACTTCCAATACTTAGAACTCATCAATGGGTATAGAGTATCTATGAATATGTCTTTAAAATGATATTAAGGTTTCTAACACATTTTTTTCTCCATTGAATAGTTTGCGCGGGAGGCACTTCCAAAGTAGTAAAACGTACCCTTTCCGGTAACTTTTAAAATAAAAAAAAGCATCTTCACGCCCATATCCCCGAAGAGGTAGGCAGAGGCACAACCAGGGCACTAGCCTATTGCCAAACGGGCACATTTCCAATCCCGAGCAACATTTTTTTATTAGAAAATTGGAAAAACTCAATTTTCTTTTTGTTGCCCGACCCCGGGATTCGAACCCGTCATGCAGTCAAGTTCAACAACTGAACCGGTAGACCACAGAGGCGAACACAACTTTTAAAATAAAAGAATGATAAAACTAAACAAAATATGTAATGTACATTACCATGTAAACTTCCACCGAAATTTGGTTTGAACGAGATCCAGTAAGTAGCTTTATTAAACGTCATAAATCGTAAACCGCAATCACTCTACCACTCTGTCAAGAAAGTTCCGGAAAAGTTTTTTTGACGTAGTTTCTCTGTATAATGAAAAGCTTCGCAGATCTTGATTCAGTATTTGATATATTTAATATAAATCTCTGATTCCCGGCTACATTTTTTTTCGAACGAAAAATCAACTGTACTAAACACTGTCGTTATAACGACAAAAATAGGTAACATAGATATTTACCTGGGCAAAATGTTGCACAGTAATCTGCGCCCAGTGGTCTCGTTGACCTGCTAAATTTATACTCACCTCTTAAGAGTGACCAAGCAGAGATTCAACACTGGACACCCGGACCAACACAATGAAAATAATTGACAGTGAAATATGAATCAAATATCGCCCTATCTAAGCTACAGCTTTAAGAAGTCGAGAACCAAATCCCATATTTAAAGAACAAAGAATTGCCGAAGTTGAAATTTGTCGTGCCTTGAAAAATCATTGTAATTTAGACGTTTATGTCAACCGTACATTAAAGGTAATTTACTTGGCTGAGGCGAGCGTGTCACCAAATTCTAATTAGTATCCGTGTCTGGTATTAGCTTGTACGGGGCGACAGCACGGCATCGTACACTCAACCGCAGCAGCCACACTATAACAGCCACTGTGATTGTGGCAATTAGCCTTTTACTTGTGCTCATGTGTATACAACATGGAGGAGAAAATTGGAAATGAAGTGAGGTAACTAACATTTTTATATAATGTAAAAAAGTATCTCCACGCCCGTATTCTCAAAGAGCTATACAGAGATATATATATGTAAGGCTGCAATTACTAGCGAAAGTTAACAAATCCCATAATGTGATAGCTAGATAAGGCTATCACCAAGTGATCCTATGCGATCACATCCACCCACGGAAATCCTCAACTTCAGGATTGTCACAGAAAAAAGAATACATGTTATTCATTTAAGATTTTCAAACATATTTACTCGTAAAAGGCGAGCATAGGCTTACCGTCACTAACACCGTATGATATTGGAAGGCAAACAAGCAGACAGATTTCCTGATGGTAAGAAATTCACGCCACCTAGAGACACCAAAGGCGGTAATGGTGCTTTGCCAACCTGAGGCCGGGGTGTTAGGCCTCGACCAAAAATTAGTCTACAGGAACACGGCAGGCATGGCGTGGTGGTTATGGCGGCAGGAATAGGTAAGGCGGTGATACCAACCCGGGTGACTCGCCGCGAAATTCTACCATCTAGTCAAATGTCACGGTGTTGGTGACGGTAAACCTATGCTCGCCTTTTACGAGCTGCCCGGCAGGAAGGCAGATGGTCTATTCTGCAAAGAAGCGTGATCAACAAGGCGAAAATTTAGAGTTCTGGAGGCCTTTGACCAACAAAGCGGACCTCCTAGCCCCAATTTTTTTCCTAATAAAATAAACATTTTTTCCAGTCGATTTTTCTATTAATATTTAAGAACAATATAATCATGTTTTTACAAAGTGCTGCAGGTAAAGAAAAATAGTAAGAAAAGTATCATAGTAAAAGATGTTTACTTCTGTCTACTAGTCGGAATTTGAAAGTTTTTTTATAAAGTTTCTAGTGTGAGGGCCCTTCGTTCGTGAAGGCCTTTTGCTAACTTTGCCCTGAGTGATACACGTTTTAAAACTTAATGTTTAGTTTGTTTCTCTCTGAATGCGGGCTCAAAATACCTATATTTAGAAAAAAAAAACAAATGAACTTGCTGCATTAGACAGTCTGTACTTGTCTGCATGATATTGTTACATGATATGGATGATGATGTTAACAAAAATATTTTAGATACTTTGGAATAAAATTCTCGAAATCGAAAGTTTATTTTTATGAGTCAGACGAGTTAGCACGGATTTTATCGCTTCAGAATTCGATGACAGTAATATGACTGTCAATATTCGACAGATTACTCTCATAAAATTTTCCTTCCAATGTAGATAAATGATATTCAGAACATCACGTTATATAAACGTTATTTCAGTTACCAACCTTACCTACCTTTCTTTTAAGACACTTTTTTTTCTACGAAGGTTGACATTTTTGTACAAATGACAACGAATATAGATTATAATGTACCATGAAGCTACGAGTATAACACTACTGGAGGCATGAAGCTATAATATTACTGGAGATTACACTCCCCACAAAGAACTGATGTCATTTCCAAATATTGCTTACTCTCTCTAATGTACCGGTCTCTATTTCATTTTGACGTTGTTGATTCTTTCAGAGAGTCTTGTAAAATCTATCAATATTTGGAAATGACATCAGTTCTTTGTGGGGAGTACAATTTCCAGTAGTATTATAGCTTCATGCCTCCATTAGTGTTATACTGTGTTAATTGAAATCAAAGATTCTTTGAAAGAGAGGCTTGTAGAGAGAAACAGTATTATTTGCAAATTACATCACATCTTTGTTAGGAGTGTAACCTCCAGTCGTAATATAGTTTCACGGCTTACAATAATTATCAATATAAATAGAAACAAATAATGTCATAAAAGTCTTTCACAGTGATACCATATGATAACTTTAAGGATGATGATAACCTTATTAATCCGGTGAACTTCTAGCTCGTCTACATTTTAAAATTCAAGTTTTATTTCGTGTTTTATCGCTAAAAGCAAAACCTTTTCTAGCTCTGTCATTTGTTAGGAAATCCACGGAAATAGCTATATATATATAAATAATAATAGGTAGTGGTCATGAAAAGGAAAATCTTCTAGATTAAAATGGTCTACATGAAGAGTTGGAAAGTTGGTATTCTCGGAATCGGTTTCTAATGATTTACTTGTAAATACTTTTTCTATAGTCCATATTGATTGTCGACTCGAATTCGATAAATGTTTGAGTAGCTACCCACTGGTTGTCCTTGCGTGAGAACAAACATTTTGATTGCAAAGTTGGTTTTGCGTTGATGCGCTACTCGATGGTAATAAACGTTTAGTAGCGAATGTTTCTTCCGGTCTATCAGATCCTACGTATAATATTTTACGAGCATTGTCAATGAAATCAAACATTGAACGGATACATATCTACTCGAAAATTATTTTTAGAAAGATATCATTAGAAGTAAACATCGGTTATATTTCGAAAGACGTGCACGCGTACTCAATAAAATGATTGAATTCAAGGTCTCCCCTAGAATTAAGGGTAAGCGTACCTACGTATTGAAAGATTGTAGGTTTATATATTTATACTAGCGGCCCGCCTCGGCTTCTCACGGTTACAAAATATACATACATACCTTCCTTTTCAATCACTTTATTTACTAAAAAAAAACCGCATCAAAATCCATTGCGTAGTTTTAACGATTTAATCATACAAAGGATCATAGAGACGTAGGGACAGAGGAAGCGACTTTGTTTTATTACTATGTAGTGATAGTGATAGGTCATTACACACTATCGAATTGTCGTCAGTGCGGGCGACATGGTCGCCAGCGAACGAGATAATAGACTATGGAATGTCTCTACATTAGTAGATAGATAACGATAAATAAGGTACGATCTTTTAAAAGAATTCCCGGACAAATAGTAGGTACAAATTAATCTAGCACCAAAGTAAGCAAATTATATGCCTATACCATGAGTTTCAGTCAACGATAATTATACATAGGTATATATAAAAAGTACTTACGTAAAATACTGAAATAAATACCAAAATAAATTCAATAAACACTCAGACCTAGAAATATAGGCATCTATATTCAGTACACTAATAATTCCGGCCAGGGAATTAGCTGTTGGTTAGTGTGGCTTTAGGCATATACGGTAACCCCTTGACCATATAGGTGATCAAACTGAAAATTTCATCAGCTGAATGCGCTAAATAACAGTTATAAATATGGCTAAGTATTATTAAGTATTAGATCAGTCAATATGTATTAGTCAATATGTATGTGTACCATTTGTCAATTTTCTCATTAGTGTTAGAACAAAAAGGATTATGACAACATTTTTTAATAAATGTTCTCATTCCTAATAGAACAAAAACACATTTTAAACCAACTTTCTGATTGGCGATAGAGCAGCGAGGTTTGAGTTACACTTTTAAATAAATTATCTCGTTACCTTTCGAACAAAAAGGATTTTGACAAAACATATTCATATCGACTTTCTCATAAGCGCTAAAACACAAAGTAATGTGGCAAGGCTTTCAGAAAGTGAATGTCCACCATCTCACCAGATTAAGCCCATGCATAGTGTGAGCATTCAAATCTAAGTGGAACGATCACAACACGAAAGGCGAAGGCCGATAGTCACACATAAATATGATGCATGCTTGTGGGCATACATTATCAAACATGTTTTAAGACGAATTTAGTTAAGCTTGTCAGTTTTGCGAAAGCACACACAATAAACCAACAATCACATTTGACGCACACATACTTATTTTAAACATACATATGCTAACAGGACACACAAGGTGAAACGTAACATGTAGATCACGATTTTTGATCGACTTTCAAAGCGCAACATTCACAGACAAAAAACGCAAGTATGAGCAGACGATATCACAACGCACTTTGGTTTAATCATATCTGAGCGTCATCAGGAAATAAAAATGGAAAATTTATCTAAACATATTTGCAATACATTTTGTTTCCTATTACGATTTTTCAGACAAGTTGCAAAATAATTTGAATAAAAGTAGAAATATTATCTTTTAGTAATTCACATAGGTACTATTTAACTATGTAGTAGATTTTTTTATCATTAAAGGCGTAGTGGTTATAGTACTCGTACAAAATGTTTTTTTTTCTATCGCGATTTTTAAATATACCTAATTCAAAAAAGTGGGATGTCGAGTTAAGTAGACATTTTTTAGCAGTTTAGATAATCTCTAACTTTATAGATTTTGTCTCTTCCCTAATACGACACAAATTTTCAACAAAAATAATATTACAAAAATGTATTTCAAGGATTTTACAGTGGGTGAAAAGTATAAAAAAAGTAATCAAAGGAAACCCAGATACCCCGGTTTTTGTTACTAACATTTCAATTATGAATATGTTTTAGGAATAAAGCTGTTATATCATTGAGGAGGGAATTCCCTATAAAAAATCCCAAACCCTATAAATGTACCTTCACTATTTATAGTTTTAATCTAACTCTGAAAATAGTTCTTAGTGTACCGATTATACCACAGACGCGTAGTTACTGCAAATATCATAAAACCGAAAACCTTTCATGTTTGTTTAAAAATAAAAATAAAAATTTCATTTAAACATTTCCAATCCTCAGTTCCCATTGGACAAAAACATACTGTTTATTGATGATATTATTGGAATTTATCAAATAATAATTGAATGTTCTAGAACAAATTCAAAACTAAATTGAAATTAGTCACAGTCGAAATTTAGTTGCGTAAAATTATAACTTTATTGATATGATTGCACCAAATCAGACAGGACAGACATATACTGCGAACGATATTTACAGCGAGACAGACGAACATAAGCGAGCCCAACAATACTCACTTTAAGTTTTTTTAGTAGAACTCCTAGAGTTTTCTCTGCGGATTTATTTCGCCATAGTAACGGTAATTTGATTGGTTTGCTCATTTGTGAAGCACTCAGCTCAATTCTATTAATTACTTACTTTTTGGTTCAATTTATAGGGTACAGGGTAAACTATTTTATTTTAAATAAGTTCAACAAATGTTTCACCATATAATATTACGTGCATATCATATTCACAGATAATGAAACTCTTTTCAATGGAAATTGTTTAAACCTAAAAATCCATTAAATTTCTTTGCATTTTGTATTTCAGAAAGTTTCATTACTCGTCTTGGCGGTGGCACTTCCGTGCCTTCGGATCTTAATTAATATCTACAAAATTATTAAACGACTTTCAGTGCCCAAATTATTTTCCTTTTCATATAAATGAATCCTTGATTATTTTAATTAAATACTTAGTTTAATAGTCAATTTGAAATGTTAAAGTCGCTAATGTTAGTATTTCATTTACTATTGATTAATTTCACACATCTTATCATTTTACTATTAAAAGCTACGTCGCTTTCAAGAAACTGATAAATTGTATTTATATCATGTTAAAAAATAAAAAAAACTGTGTGATACAAATTTTGTTAAATGCTGTAAATTTACTTGATGTAAAAATTACATAATATTTAAAGTACCATTGCATTAAAGTATCTAAATTTACTTAAAAATAGAATTTATAACAATTTAAAATTAGCGTATTATGCTTTCTTTACCATTAAATACATTTGACACAAGAAATTCGTTAAGATATTTAAAAATTTGCATTTACATTTATTACAATAATTTATGATGAAGACAAACGTACCCTTTTTGGAGGCATGCCAATTAATTGCGCATAACACGCAAATTATTTCGGTAATAAAGATAACTCCGAGAAAATTAAAGAAAACTTTATAGAATGATAGAATTGATAAAATATTTTGTAGGTATGCGTTTACAATTGCGCGCGCATTCTCTGGTTGTCATGACAACCGATCAGGGTGCCTTTCATTTTAGAATTTAGTCTGTGTTAGTCTTTGTGACTTTGAAGAGGTTTTATTGTGTCTATGATATTCCACCGGTCACTCAATCAATTTGTGATTTATTGGTACATCGCTGAGAAAGTTTTTGGTATGTAAATTGCATATCTTTAACATTATTAAGAACTGTCAGGTGATTGTTTTACAGAAAATTTTTAGTTTTATTTATAGGGGCTTATAAAACTGCGCTTTAAGTCAGTAGTGAGACGTATGTTTATTTTTTAACGTCAAGGAATAAACATAAACCACCTATGGTTTTACTTTAATCTCATTCGTAATTCATGTGTCATCATTTGTTATCGAAGTAGCCAATAGATGTTCGTTATCAATTTATAACGCAATTTAGGTATGCGTTGCTGCGTATATAAAAGCGTTTCCAACAAATATTTTGAAAAAATGTGTTTCAAATTGGTTGCGAGCCATTAAAACTTTTGATGACAATAATTTATTAATTAAAATTACTAACATGTTTAACTATTGTTATTTCTTTCATTGGATTGTTAGAAGCAGGAAATTCGTCAAAATCTATTATGTATAGCATTTTCCTTAACTGTATATTAGTAATTATTAGTAGGTATACATAAATTATGACACCATAATCTATCCATATCCTACTAGGTACATTACTTACTAGTCCGAATGTAAGTTTGTTTGTTACACTTTCAGGGTAAACTGCTAAAACAATCGTCATGAAACTCTTACACATATTCTTGGAGGTATTAAAAGTAAGCAGGATACTTTTTAATGACTGACGTGCGAGCGAAGCCATGGGTGAAAGCTAGTATACCATATTATTATAAATACGAAATGTCTGTTGGTTTGTCTGTTGCGCTTTTACAGACAAACCATGAGACTGATTTTGATGAAATTTGATATGCGTATATGATATTGATAATGATTATTGATTGCATTGTACCTAAAGATTATTTTCAAAAATCGACCTCCATTGGACTTTAAGGGGGGTAAGAAAGTTTGTGTGAAAATGTATTCTACACTGACCGAGTCGCTTAACTCTGGTTCACTGGTGGTAGAGTTCTCTGCATTAACTTGACAGGATAGAGTTTCACCGCCTTATATACGAGGGCCAAACTGAAAGTTTTTAGAACTGGCAACTTAAAAGCATTATATTAAAAAAATAAGTTTAAATTTTGAAAATAGAAATCTTTAGCAATAATATTGAGTATACATTTCATTCATTTGTCATTTTTTTTACGATTTTGCGGCAAATTGAAAATTGCCTGTGCACGTCAGAATGAATTTAAGCTGAGAAAATTTTCGTGCAATGATTTTTTATGACTTTCGATGTCATATAAGTCAACAAGAAAGTTATGATAGACTTCGATTGGCT
>NJDC01003027.1:1404969-1517648 GCA_002245475.1 Calephelis virginiensis
TTTTCTCAATGGTTCCATCGAATGCAGCGATGTATTGATGTAAATAGACGCTATTTTGAAAAGTTATAATAAAACTAATAACTTGCTAGAATGCTTAGTTTTTGATTTTCCAAGAACTTTCAGTTTGACCCTCGTATACCTGCCGCCACAATGACTGTCATGTTCCAGCCCGGCCTTACATTCCGGCCACAGGGACATCGAGGCACCTGTAACATCTATCTATGGTGTCTAGGCCAGGGTTATCTCTTAGCATCCAGAGAGTCGTTTGATTTCTGGCTGAACTATTATATAAATAAACTTAAAATAAAATATTTTCAATGAACAACCGACAAAACCTTTCTATAATGTTGTCAAAAATCATTTCGAATCTCGACCACGTCGGCTTTCCACATCGAAATCGTTGCACCGGTTCAATAGTCATAATGTCATAGACAAACGAACAAAGACACAAACACAAACACAAACACACACACACACACACAACACACACACACACACACACACACACACACACACACACACACACACATCAAACACATACGCTTAACCCCTTGTTAATTAAACCACTCAACAACTACAAAGATTACGAAACATACCTACCAAATACCGTAACTTTTAATCTATGACTCATCAGCCACCTCTCAGTTCATCCATCAGGTCCTTACAGTTGACATTCTAGGATAACGTCTCCTATCATCGAGCTCCATCATCAGACCAGCTTAGTTATACCAGCACTCGTTAATGTTTCATCTGTTTTATACATGTTTAAAAAATGAAACAAATACCCAATATATGCACAGACACACACACACACACACACACACACACACACACACGTAACATATGGAGCTTTCGTCAGGTCTATTTTTTTTACTTTTAGTATTATTAGTAGGATTAATTAAGTTTTCTATGTAAAACCTATGTGACAGGCTTGTACAAGTGTAATAAAAAGGTTTACTTTTCTTTTCCACCGTGTTGGTCTGGGTTCTCCGTCTGCCACTTTGCCTAGCTCGTAAGTGGCAAAGAATGTCTAATGTAACAAAATATAAAAAAGACGGTTTGCACTCCGGGAGAAGTCCAGAAGTGAAAACTTGAATATTTACGTTGTGCATTTTTGATATATTGGAATGGTTAGACAATAGTTTTGCACGAATTGCTTTAGTTATCAGTATGAAAGTACTATCATTTATGTACAAATATTATTTTCATATTAATAACCTGCGTTTGGCTTGACAAAAACTCGCTAAAGTAAGACCACGTGACGACTAGGAGCGCCGTCATATTATCTGTACAACGAACATTGCTCGTCAACACATAAAGCTTATTTTCAAGATGGAACAAATGGAACAATGTCTGTTGATATTATACGTATCTGCTATCTGTGAGAATGTTATGGTAGGTATATTGCGGCGTATTATCCATTGCGCATCCTATACTCTTCGGCAATGTCTAACCAATACGAAAACAGCAATGAATCTACGTTTTATTTTAGATCTCGCGCCGTCTTATTCGCGCATTCGCAGTGCGCCGTCTTACGTTCTGACGATCTGACGCGAGTTTAGAAGTTTTTACCCATTTCAAAAAAAGTGCGCAACGCGCAAGCGCAAGCGCAAAAAAGAAGTTTTCACTTCAAAAAGGCAACGAGACTAGATCGAGTGCTGGGTAGGAATAGGAATGTTTGGTAGGTATCGCTTATTTTTATACGGCTATGAAATGGAGAAGGTTTAATGTTCGACTCCTTTTCGATATTTCGTTTTATGTATTTTAATCAATTTCTCCATTATTTCTGAACCTATTTTAATATTCTTTTTGAAGTTATACTTCTTTTGGCGCGTTAGAAAAAAATGATGAGGGTAAATTTTTACGATGCGCGCGCACACCGTCACGAAAAACCGACATGATGAAGTTAGGTATGAAGTTAGCTATAGATAACATTTTAGTTTTTAAAAATATTTTATCTTATTACGCCGAAGAAGTATAACTTCTAACGCGTGTACATAAGTACACACACACACAAAGCCTTTTATTTGAAAGGCTTCTGTGTTGGCCCAATCCAACCAAGTCTAGATCTGAAAATGAAATCGATGAAAATACTCAATTTTTGTTTAGTGAGTGTATCTAGATAACTTTTTCATTAAAAACGAATTCAGTTTTTTTTGCAGTGTCACTGCACTAAAATTATTGTCATCATAAGCTCAGTGCTTATTATTGTCATGTTTCGAAAGTTAAAGTTGAGTTAAGTTGACCCATCAAGTAGCCTAAAAATATATCTTACTAGTCGAGCCGGCGAACTTCGTATCGCTTGGCATTAACAGCTACTAACAATTTAACAATTAATAAATTAAAGCATTGCTTTCCCATTTTCACTTCAATTTTCCTGTTCTTTTTTTCATAAGAACCTTCTCCCGACCATAAATAGCAGAACAGAATAAATAACTAAAATTGGCCAATCCGAGTAGGCGTCATGCAATGACCTCGCGAAATGGGTATTTTAATTTTTATATACTTTGACAGATAGATGACAAAATACCAAGAAATAATTAACACAGGCTTTCTTTAAACATTATTTCTACTTAATTGGCGCCAAATATCAGCACTATTCAAATATCTCGAGCCTTATATAAATTTATTCATAATAAAAAATATATTTTCTGGATTAATAAATTACCATTCAGCCATAATAAATAAATTCTAGAATTTGATGAGAAATACTGAAGGTTCTTATTCGTGACCCGCATATTTAACCAAGAATATAGTATTCCTAAATGGATTTTTTATGTATAAAGATGAAGTATGTTGTGTTGAGATTGGAATTTGACTCTTTTCTACCGTCCATCCGATTAATGTTACATTTTTTTTATGATATTGGAAGGCAAACAAGCAGATGGATTTCCTGATGGTAAGAAATTCACGCCGCCTAGAGACACCACATGGTGCGTTGCCAACTTGAGGCCGGGATGTTAGGCCCCGAGAAAAAGTAAGTTTACCAGCTACCTTACCCTGCGAACCGAAACACGTAATGACGTTATAGCGGCAGGAATAGGTAAGGCGGTGGTACCAATCCGGATGAGTTGCTGCGAAACTCTACCACCTAGTCAGATGTCACGGTGTTAACGACGGTAAACCTATGCTCGCCTTTTACGAGCTGCCTTGCAGGATGGCAGATGTTCTTTTCTGTCTTCAAATTACTTTTCTGTTATTATTACTTAATTTTTAGACCGCTCTGAACTTATTTATGTATAGTAATTAGTGGATAGCGCCGTTAGTGATACATTAATAATATGTTTTAAATAAATGTATTGTATTGGGTAATACTGTACTGTATTGCACTGTTTGCTAATCCAAATAAAAAGAAAAAAAATTAAAGGCGTAGTTGCGGGTAACATTTAGTTTATCCGAACATATTGTACTCGTATAGTATACATATTATACACAAATAAAATTGGAGTGTCTGTAATATAAAACAACCAGTTTTGACTACATGCATATAAATATACCAAAATAACATGTTGTTTTACAATTGCTGTCTGTCTGTTACGACTAATCTCCGAAACGGTCGGATCGATGGTGACGGGACTTTAACTGTCAGGTAGTGTATTTAATAACTTAGGCTAACTTTGTTTTAGAAAAAATATAAGTTAATTAAATAATCTGAATATTTTTTGCGATATAATCCAAGTGGACAAAGTCATGGACCAAGCTTATAAATATAAGTGGTATCGCCGTTTCGTGTTTACTACTAGATAATAATGGTAGCTTAAAACGTGCCGATGCGGACGTAATTGAAGAAGGTTGTGGATCTGAAGGACATTTTGTCTAAACGTTATTCAATTAGGGGATAGACACGTGCTGGGGAATGAGTCGGTACCCTCAAACCACCCTCTATACGAATTAGGGTGTTATCCTACTACATTTATTATTATTTCCTGATATTTTATGTTATGACTTTCACTACTACATTTAATCAGTTGTTTCCTCGTGTTGCTCCGAGCTCTTATAGAGAATAGACCATCTGCCTTCCTGCCAGGCAGTTCGTAAAAGGCAAGCAAAGGCTTACTGTCACTAAAACAGTGACATCTGAATAGTTGGTAAAGTTTGGCAGCGAGTCGTCCGGATTGATAGCACCGCCTTATTTATTCCTGCCGCCATAAAGTCAGTGCTTGTCGTTTACGTGTTCCGGTTCGAAGGATAAACTGACAAATTTACTTTTGCTCGAAGCCTAACATCCCGGCCTCAGGCCTCATTACCACCTTTTATGTCTTTAGACAGCGTAAATTTCTTACCATCAGGAAATCCATCTGCATGTTTGCCTTCTAATACTACAAAAAAATCAGTGCTTAATATCAATGTGTTTACTACATTTGACTTACTCTTATTAAGGATTATCTTAGATTTACTCTTAATAAGGATTAGGAAGTTACTCACAGAATCAGAATCAAAATACGTATCATATTTACGTAGACCATGTACATTTCAAAGGTGGTAATTATACAATGATGTGCAACAACTCGCCAGGATCGGGATCTACCACCTCACCTATTTCTACCACTATAAAGACTTTTTCATGTTTTGGTCTGGTAGGGTGGCTGGTAGATACAGTAGTGGAGTAGCACAATATTCCGACCAGAACAGCGACGCACCTATAACGTTTATTGTGTCTGTAGACCATGGTTGTCTCTTACCATCGGGAGACCTTGTGCTTATTCACTGACATCTCACTTAAAAAAGTAGGAGATACTTGTACGCGTTGTTAAACTTCCACCGGATCGGAATCGCAGCCTCACACTCAGAAGATCCGGCGAAAGAAAATTAGACTTTTCTATTTTTAAACTTCATCACAAGTTTCCCTACTACATTTATTAGTAGGTAAAAAAGTATCTTCACGCCCATTTCCCCAAAGTAGTAGGCAGAGGCTCAACCACGACTAGCCGAAGACACGAAGTCCCGCAATGATAGGTGGCAAGCCTACCAACCTTGTTTTTATTAGAAAATTGAAATTATACATTTTCTATTTGTTTTTGTTGCCCGATACAGGGAACCGAACCCGGGACCTCAAGAAGTCAAGTCCGACGCCGGACCGTTAGACCACAGAGGCGACTTACAAGACTGGTGAAATTATCCAAACTGTAAAATTATGCATTTTTTACCAGCATGCGATGAGGTCATCACATTCCTATAATAGGCAAATTGATAGAAGAAAGCGTTACTTTGCGGAAATCCATACTTAAATCCAAATAAAATTATTTAATTTGCAATTATCCGGTAACAAATATACGCGTTTTATAGCGTGACTAAACAGGAAAAGCAGTGGGTTAAAAATGAATTGGACTTACCAGAAGTCTAAGACCCCAAATATATTCAGTTCCACAGAACACACACCACTAAACTGTTTTAGTAGCACCAACAATATCCACACTACTAAAAGCTATTAATTAACGTTCCGAGGTTATTTGAAGAACCGCCCAGTTTCCGCATTAGTTGCAAATAGTTGCATTCTAACCGTTATTAATTTACTAACAAATTTTAAGCATTTTTAAAAACTTTCCAGGGCTTAAGAGAGTGATAAATATTTCAAGCTGGCGGAAGAAGGTAACAGGAATGGGGTTTTGGTCCCATTACTGCAGGAGCCGGACGACAGCGGTATAGACAGTGATGGTGTGGACAGGCGATCTCAGCAGGGACGGGATATACGAGTAAGTTGATAAAATACTCACATTCTGTAGCCTGAAAAATGTATTTTCAAAAGGTTCTTTTTAACCCACCCCAAAAAGGAAGAGGTCAGACTATTTGCTTCTGCTAGGCTCGTAAGAGGCGAGCATAAGTTAAAATAAGGTAGGTATTTGCGCCTAAGATGGATCAGTTCTTAACATTTCCAATTTTCAACATTTTGTATTTCTTAAAGCTTGAAAGAGTTGTAATTACTACCTATGGAACATGGTTGTAACTTAAAATAATTAAAAAAAAGTATCTTCACGCCCATATCCCCGAAGAGGTAGGCAGAGGTACAACCAAGGCACCCACGACTAGCCGAAGACACTAAGTCTTACAAGCCTATCGCCAACCGGGCACATTTCCAATCCCGACCAACATTTTTTTTAATTAGAAAATTGAAAAAATCCAATTTTATTTTTGTTGGCCGACCCGGGATTCGAACCCGGGACCTCATGCAATAAAGTCCAACACCCGGACCGCTAGACCACAGAGGCGATTAAATTATTAAAATAATTCAAATATTAAAAAATACAGTATATTGATAATGGGCCATCTTAAGAATTGCTGGGCTAATTACTATCTTTTTATTGATGATCACTGGGTAAAGTATACAAAAATAGCTGTCAAAAGACGTGTTTTTGTAATTGCTATCTCCATTGTATTTCTGTTGGTCACTGGAGAAGCAAATATAAAACACGTTCTTTGACAGCTATTTGATTTGCACTTACCCAGTGATCATCACTAAAAAGATACGGAATCAGTCCCCTAGGCTACCTTACGCACAAGTTCCATGTCATAACCAACAAGACCATATCGTTACTAATAAGACTAGTGCGTTCTTTGCACCGGGTAGAGATGCACCTTTTTTATATTCCTGCCACCATAATAACTTTGTCATGTTCTGGTCCGAAGGGTTGGGTAGCCGGTAGACTGGCACAATAGGCCTAACATACCGGCCACAGGGCAGCACATCTATAACACATGGTTGGTAACGGTATGGTGTCTAATACGGTTGTTTCTTACAATAAGGAGTGCCTTGTGTTTGTTCGATGACGTCTCATATAACAAAAATGGATGTTACGCGATCACTTGATCACCTCTGTGGTCTAGCGGTTCAGTTGTTGGACTTGACTGCATTAGGTGCGGGGTTTGAATCCCGGGTCGGGTAACAAAAAGACAATTGGGTTTTTCAGTTTTCTAATAAAAAAAATGTTGCTCAGGATAGGATATGTGCCCGGTTGGCGATAGGCTTGCCACCTATCACATAATGGGAATTAGTGTCTTCGGCTAGTCGTGGATGCCCTGATTGTGCCTCTGCCTGTCTCTTCGGTGATATGGTCGTGAAGACACTTTTTTTAATAAAGAACAAATTTGGATTTTCGCCTTTTTTAGGGAGGTAAATTATTTTTCCAAGATGGTCCCATTTTTATCACGATCTGAATAGTGGTTTTTGAGTTATACTTATTATACATATATAAAAATCAATTGCTGTTCGTTAGTCTCTCTAAAACTCAAGAACGGCTGAACCGATTTGGCTAATTTTGTTTTTTTTAGTAATTGGTTTAAGTAATTGGTTAAAGGTAAAAGGGTAAAAACTGCGAGAAAACTAGGAAAATCAACTTTTTAATTTTAGAAGAAACGTCTATCGGCTCAGTAATGGTTTGTAACGTAATGCTTTTTGTGTATTTTTAGTTCTCCTGTATGTTCTATATTTTTGGTTTTATATGCAATAAAGTATTAAATTGATAAATAAAATAAGTAATTAAATGTTTAACTTTTACGTAATTCGACGACGCAATGTAATCGGGGATGACCACAACTCATTGGAAGTATAACTCTAAAACCATTACTCGGATACAATTTGTATGGGACCATCCAAAAGATAGCTATCTACATAATCATCGGAGTATCAACTCCGACTTACCTTTCGAAAACAGAAGAATACAATATCTATTTCTTTTGTCGGAATAATCGATTCAAACATACAAAAAAAGCAAAAATCATAGACTTTCTTTTTTCGGATTCGGTTAAAATACGTAGATGTTCCTTCATATTTGTAAAAGAAAAGTACACTTGTTTTCGTTTTATCAAAGATGCAATTTATTTAGAAACACTTGTACTTTCCACAATATATTTTATTTTTATGGTTTAGCCAACCGGTTTCGCTATACAAGCATTACCAGGTCTATATAATTGTTATATATAATTTTTGATAGCCCTGATGATGCTTGTAAAGAGAAACCGGTTGGCTAAACCATAAAAATAAAAAAATAATAAAATATGTTGTGGAAAGTACAAGTGTTTCTAAATAAATTGCATCAAGAATGGAATTCCACCAAGCACCAACGATAAGAAGTATAGAATCTGTTTTATCAAAGTGTTAATAAAGATTTCATGCCTATTTAACATTTATATAAGAATCGTTTTATTACATGTTAGATACGGACACAGAACATTGAATACCTAATTTAGTATTTCTGCAAAGATTTAGTACCAATGTCTCGATATAGATCTTTTGGCATGAGGGGCCACCATATAGTTCTTGTTTGCCATTGTCATGTTTTGGTTAGGATGGTGGCTGGTAAAATTAATTACGCAAGAGATTAAAAAGGCAAAAGATTGAACGATAAATTTACGCCGCCTAGAGACACCGAATGTGGTAATGGTGCATTGCCAACCTGAGGCCAGGATGTTAGGCCTCGAGTAAAAGTAAGTTTACCGGCTACCTTACCCTCCGAACTGAAATACGTCAATGGCAAGCATTGGACGTTATGATGTCAGGAATAGGAAAGGCGGTGGTACCAATCCGGCCGAGTCAATGCGAAACTCTACCACCTAGTTCGATGTCACGGTGTTAATGACGGTAACCCTATGCTCGCCTTTTACGAGCTGCCTGGTAGGCAGGCAGATGGTCTATTCTGCAAAGAAGCCCAGATCCACACGGGTCTATGTTGTAAATCCGATGTGTATTTCTTATAATTTAAAAACATGCACTGATTCGAGTATAACAAAACCTATTTAAAGTCCGGTGAAATTTTAAAAACCGCGAGGCTAGCCACCTTGATATATGGTAACTCAGTCAGTCCAAAGTGAGGTTCAGCTGTCCTCGCCTAATTGTAATTCCAAAGACAATGGAACGTGGCTCTACCTCTCTGTTTTCCTCAAAATTATGATATTTAGTCAAATAGTCATTCAGGGTGCATTTTAATATTTTTCTTAGAAATTGGATACGCGGCAGGAACTTGTCTCACATTGCTGAAGTCCATTGGTAACAGTGAACACGTACAATCTAGTTATGAATGCAATTTGAGCTACTGACGATTATTCGAGTTTAGTCTCGAAATTTTTTTCTACTCTTGTCTGGGGCGAAATTATTTTTTTCTTTAAAATTTATAGAAACTAAACCCAAGCACAGGGCAAGTGCTAAAATAAAAATACGTTGCGAAAAACGAAAGTTATGGCCATTCTAAAATGTGAATTTCATCTGTAATGATGAACTCATTTGGTGGGTACGGGTTAGAAAGGAATTAAAAATTTCGCCACGGGACTTGAATCCTCAGTGGCTCAATTGGTTAGAGCATTCGTCGGCTTGAGACGAAAGGTTACAGGTTCAAATCCTGTCGGAGGCGAAATTTTTTCTTTCTTTAAAATTTATAGAAAATTTATCCCAAGCACAGGGCAAGTGCTAAAATAAAAATACGTAGGCTGATTTAATCTAAATTTAAGCATAATTGTTGATTATGTAACAACAACTCTATAAAGATATGTTTAAAATACGTTCGGATTTCCAAAGCTTGAAGAATTTAACCGAAGCGCATAATTTAAATAGTACTGTACTAAAAAAATAATAAAATATTGTAATTATTACAGATGATGTCATGGAACCAGTCGCAAAATGATGATGAGTCTCAAGAGTCAGCAGATACTACAAGTCGCTCATCACCAGTCCTCTTCGAGGTTGAGTTAACCGCCTCTGACGAGGATGACGATACATCTGTACTCGAACTGGTGATACCAGTGCAATCACGATACCAAAGAGTTAATAATTGTAAAATAAAATCGGAAGTTATGGGCTTATTCAACATGCTGTTTTGTTGTTTTCGAAACTAAACATTCTTTTATTTTTAACAGTTGTAAATATGTTGTGGAGATGGGTTGTTTCAATTCTACAGTTAAATATTTTCGTCGTAATCGTACGTTAAAATGTAGGTTGAGTTTGCTCTGATAATTAACCTACGTTTTTTCTGAATTTACTCATACCTTTACTAGAGTCAAAATAGTAATATACATTCATAATGTATCGGTTTATTTAACATGTTAGGTTTTTTTTTATTAAAACAAGGAAGAAAACTACTATAAATATATTGAACAGGATAGTTATTCCAACTCTTACAGCTTGTTAACATAAATTGTTTTCCTTAAACGTAAGTTAAACGAAAGTTAAGATACTTGTGCTGATGAAAATGATGACAGTACCAAAGAATCAATAAAAGTAAAATATGGTCCGAAGTTATGAGCTCCTAGAACATGCCGTACATGTATATGTCTGTATGCATAGTTATTCTCGAAAATAAAGTTATAATAAATCTACTCACTGAAATTACTGACTGAAGCTTATGTAACCGTTTTGTTTTTCACTACATAGTATAAAACAAAGTCGCTTCCTCTGTCCCTATGTCCCTTTGTATGCTTAAATCTTTTAAAGTACGGAACAGATTTTAATGTGTTTTTTTAAATAGATAAAGTAATTGAAGAGGAAGGCTTATATGTATGTTTTATACACGTGTGAAGCCGGGGTGGGCAGCTAGTATACAATAAACTAAGAATATGTATGTATGACAAGCTGATAAGGTGAATTTCGATCACTTCGCACTGGACAATGTCTACCAGGCAGAAAGATGTTTCGTAACGATATACGCATAACACAATACACAATATGAAATATTACTTGTATGGTTTTCCTACATTCCAGTTTTCGAGTTATGGGGTCACTTTATAATGAGTTTATCTGTGATTTCTAAAATACAAAACTTATGACTTGAAAAAAAAAATACAGGACAATCTGTAATGCATATTTAAAACCAAGAAAATTAATGACATCGGACTACGCAAATCGGCTATCGGCAAATTGAAATTTCGACTTTTATTACACTTTACCCAGTGATCATCACTAAAAATACATTGAATAGCCCCACATATTTTGTATTCATGTGTTGATCTCATACAACCTTTAGTAATAAGCCAGTGCACGCTGTTTTACACTATACGATATTAAGCACAATCTTAGAGTCTGAATATTATTTAGTGTTATAAGAGTAAGCAAGGTAGCCAGTCTTATTAAGACTTAATTGTATCGACTGTACTAATTGGCTTGCTTGTCTAATATCACAAAGTGTAATGAGAGCAAGATTTGTATGAGTAAGACCGTCTTAATATCGCATAATTTAATAAAGCTTTATTAGTGAAGTTCAACAACCATCAGATGACAACCCGTACTGATATAATCAGTGGAATGCTATGGTCACAATATTGTGTTTTACAAGTTCGATTGTAAAAATTGAAATATTTATGTAAACCTCAATTTATTAGCTAAATAACAAATGAGATGAGAATTTATGAGTTTTTATATATTTATAAATATATGGCAAGTTTTTTTTTATACAAGAGGAGGCAAACGAGCTAGTGGGTCACCTGATGGAAAGTGATTACCGCCGCTCACATCCGCAACACCACGAGTATCACAGATGCGTTGCCGACCTTAAAAGTAGGCTATAAAATGGCCATAAAATAATAGCTCATCAAAATTTTTATCCAAAAAATAAATGTTTGCATATTATGTAATACAAACATAGATTTAGGATATTCTCAATCTACGAATACTAACGTCAAATCGGCCATCTAAGTGCTCTTACCACATAAGCGGCATGTCACCAACGACATAGGTAATTGCCGCCGCCGACAAGTGGCGACGCTTGCAGTTGTGACGGCAAGCGTTGTCGCCTGTCGACGGTAGA
Organism: Calephelis virginiensis; assembly: GCA_002245475.1. Lineage (NCBI taxonomy): Eukaryota > Metazoa > Arthropoda > Insecta > Lepidoptera > Riodinidae > Calephelis > Calephelis virginiensis. The sequence continues at coordinate 1,416,696 of NJDC01003027.1, forward strand.
CGTTGTTGCCCACCGACGTGAGGACTGCTGTCGACGACTGCAGTTACCTATGCTGTTGGTGACATGCCGTTCGTGTGTAAGAGCTCTTAGCGTGCCACTGATAAAATTGATGTTATAGGTCTTTTTTCCCACAATATTCTGATATGAACTACGTAAATTTAGTCAATTACTTTAATATATTTTATCTAGTCAAATAATTACTAATGTCTTAATGTAATTAATATAAGAATATAACTTAACACTTTTACCTTATTCTAAGAAATACTAGGCTTCTAAAGTGACGTCATAAAGTATCATTTCGATACCACTTTATATGTCACACCGCGGCTTAATGATGCTTCGTGATAGTAAGGTCATCTTTCTGAGTTTACATTTAAACAATAAATAAATATTTCTGGACAAGTTACACAAATTGCATCTAACCCCAAAGTAAGCAAATACTATGCTTGTGTTATGGGTGTTAGTCAACGATTCTTATACATAGAAATACTTAAATAGATACCAGAATAAATTTAATAAGCACCCAGACTCGGAAATGAAGACATCCAAATATTCATCACATAAATGCCTGCCCCTGTCGGGAATCGAACCCGAGCCTCGCGGTAGTTCAGTGTGGTTAGGAGTGTACGCTAGCTGCTCGACCAATTATTACTTTGTGACGTCATGGCAACGCGAATGTCTATCTTTATCTTTTAAATATAAAAAATGTGAATGTCGATTATATTCGAATATAATCTGGAATAAAACATTTTTGGAAAAAGGGTAAATTCAAATCTGTTTCTGCGTCATTTGCAGCTGCTGTCTGGATCTAGTTTTTGTTTATTTCATTTACAACATTTAGTTGATGGTAAACAAGATTAAATAAAATTAACTCGATATAATTGTTTATCAAAATTTTTTATTTTTTGTGTTTTTTTGTGTATTTTACTTAAACAGAAAGGATTTAAGCGATATTTTTTGAATTCTTAAACAACATAATATTATATAGCTACACAGAAAAATCTGGTTTGTTTTTAAAAGCCTTGGCTTTTTTTGACCTTTTTTAAAACTGCTAAAGGTTTTCCTAACTTTTTAAATCTTTAAACTACTATTATAAATTTTATATCGTGTTTTAAGTATTTTTAAGAATTATATTTAATATTATAACATGTTTTGTAAGGTTGTAGGTAATCATTAACAAGATTTTTAATAATTTATTTAACAATTATTTATATTACTTACTAAAAAAATCTAAATTCAAGACTGAAAAAAGGCCAAAACTTTTTATTTTTATTTTTGAAATATTGTAACATTGTATCATGTTTTATTTAAATACATAGCGTGGTATATTAGATTTTATTCGTAGTAACATTAGATTTATTTACATTAACTATTTATCAGGTTATATTAAATTATATTTAAGTTAAAAACGAGTTTATAATTTTAATATAATTTTTGTAAAATGTTCAATATAGTTTTTGGAAGGTTGTGTATGATATTTTATTTAATTATACAAAAAAACATCTTTGCACTTGAATTTAAGTTAAAAACGAGTTTATAATTTTAATATAATTTTTGTAAAATGTTCAATATAGTTTTTGGAAGGTTGTGTATGATATTTTATTTAATTATACAAAAAAACATCTTTGCACTTGAATCCCATAAGAAGCAAGCAGATACAACCAGAGCATCTAGAAGAAGAGAAGTTGCGTAGTCCCTGATATAATGTGACGCTTGGAGCGACGGATGGGCGCTTATCCCATCCTGGACAATATTGTTTTCAATGGAAAATCGAAAATTTTCAGTTGCCTGACCTGGGAATCGAATCCTAAACCTCATCTAGTCAACGGCAACACCGGACCACTACTCACCCTAGACACAATTATTTAAGCTTTATTTACAGTAACTATTTATTAATTTAAGTCTCGTATTAGGCACTATTAAATCATCTTGAAACGAGTTTAAACAACCTTTTTGAACAACCTTTAATATGATTTTGGAATATTACTGGTTGTTGTTTTGATTAAATTTGTTAAAAGGTTTTTAGCCGACTCCAAAAAGGATGATGTTCTCTACTCCACTGTCTGGTTTTTTGTTTTTATATGTAACGCGATTATACGGCCAATAGCTAACTGATTTGGATGGTTCTGTGTTACGATAAGGAAGACAGTTCATGAATCCAAAGTGGTCCCATAGTAATTTTATCATGATCTTATCCGATTAGAGGTTTAAGCGTTGTACACAATAATTTAGACATTTTAGTCTATATAAATCAGAGGTCTCCAAACTTATTTCATGTAACGCTCACTTTGAAAATCAGTTATATTGTAGCGCAAGCCCGCCTCCTTTTTCTCGACGAAAACCTCAATGAGATATTTGTTTCGTCTGGAATTTTATACTGTAGCACCCCTCACCCCCTTTTTTACTCGTTAAAAACCTCAATAATATATTTGTTTCGCCTTGAGTTAAAAAAGAATATTCTTAAAGTGAAAACTTCTTTAGAGGCGTTGCGCATTTTTTGGAATGGGAAAAAAACTTCTATACTCGCGTCAGGACACGTGACCTAATCGAAAAATTCGTAAATTTTTCATAATTATTGAATTTAGTGTAAATTATAAGTCAAATTAGGTAATTTAGGTGGGTATTACTTTAATTTTGTTCAGTGAAAGTGCACAAATGAAATAATCATGAAGAAATTAGTATATCCTGAATTTCCTCGTTGCTGCCAAATCTCCCAAAGTGAGCTTGTGTAAAATGACCATCGTTTTACTCAAGACTCTGACGTTACTTTGTAAATAGTGACTAATGACTGTATAAGAATAATTAATACGGAAGACATGTGACTAATGAATGTATAAGAATTAAATAATACGGAAGACGTGGCAGCATGGCCTAAAGGTCTTAGGCGGCCCCAGAAAGGGACAAATTAACTTAAAAAAAGGAAAAAACAACTGAAATAAGTTTCAATATGACAGCACAATCACCATAAGATTTATGAAAAAAGTTTCACTTTGACAGAAAAATACCCGTTACCAAGATGATCCGTCGGGGTTTTGGCGCCATCAAGAGAAAAGATGGTCGAAGTTTTTTCATAATTATTGAATTTCGTGTTGATATTGAGTGAAATTAGTCAATTTTGGTGGCATTTTGTACAATTTTGTCCAGTGAAAGTGCACAAAGGAAATAATCATGAAGAAATTAGCGTATCGTGTATTTCCTCGTTGCCGCCAAATCTCATTACATGAGCTTGAGTAAACAGGCCACCGCTTTACCCAAGAGCCTGACATGACGTCCTAACGACTTATGACTGATGACTTATTAAAATTAATTGAAATTGATACAAAATTTGATGCAAATTTCTACTTGACTAATGGCTAAATACTAATGTGAAAGCCAAAACCTAAAGAAAGAAGAATAAGATGATACGTCATTTATTGCATATTGAATTAATTTGTTACAATAAATATGATAAATGAAGAACCAATAAACGGATTTTATGCAAAATTCACATAGATCATCTACTAAATAGTCCATACAAAGCCTAAATATTTGGTTTGGGTAGATGAGCTTGTTCTTGATTTTTAAAATTACAGCGAAAAGTGGCATTGATTTTTAATATACATATAATATAGTCCACTTGTATCTTCCCTTTAGGAGACGCTTCTTTCTTTGTGCCATCCGAAGAAACGAGTGCTTGTTCTCTAGTTACTCACATAATATCATTAAAACTAATATATTTCCATAACGCTCGACTAAACCTACGAGTAGGTATGTTATGTAGCTAAGAACAATGTCGATCACGTCGATATTTAAACGAAAAATATTTTTGTCAATATCAGTTTACCCGTTCTAAAGTTACACATACTCAGATACGTCAAACTATATCACGTCTTAGGTCTTTTAACCATGGTCAATTAAGATAATCGATTTGTCTGTAATCTCTAAACCGATCTTTGTAATAAAGTTTGGATCGGATGATGGGATCCCTGTGAAATTGAGGAAAATAAACAATTGTTGTTTACGTCTGACATGACACTTTTATTGAAATCGGAGTCGGTTTTTGGCATTTTTGTTATACTTAAAATATATGTGACGGATATATATATAATTATATATAATTATTAAAACTAGGAACATAAATGTTATTGATATGTTTTATATGCTCTGGTGATATACTGATTGCCAGTGAGTTAATAATAAGCTTAAAACCTCTTTAATCGACTCTAAAATAATGAAGGTTCTCAATTTGCCACCATAATGTTGACCTATCGTAAGTGTTACTCAAAAACCATAAATCGTATAATGACAAAATCATGGCCTTTCTTTGTTAAAAATATTTATTAAAACCGATTTGTTATTGGCTGAGTAAACGCGTACAAAAATAATTAAAAAAAACGTATCGAATTGTAAACATCCTTTGTGTCGGCTAAATATGAGAGCTCATTTGAAGACACGGCCATTTCTTGTATCTAAAACTATTACGACACTATTCGTCACTAGATGTCGCACTGCACACTAAGTAGGTACTACTACAAAATAAAACTTCTAATAGTTACGTACCATCTTATTAGCCACTTCTGAAATTGTTACGAACCAGTATATTTACACCTTTATCTTCAAAGAAGTAAGCATGGATGCCATCAGGGCACCCACGACTAGCCAAATACACTAAGTCTCATAAGGTGATAGGCGACAAACATTTTGACAACTGAGCATTTATTCTGTTAACTTATAAAGTTATTTCTATTAAAAAATTGAAAATATCTTTATTTGAGTTACCCGACTCGTGCATCGAATCCGAGACTACAAGTATTCAACGCCAATATCGGACCGCGAAACCACAGTGACGTTTTAGTATTTAATGTCATACTAACACTAGTCAGTAGAGTACCGTACAATTAACCTTGTAGCTGAAATTAGAAGCAAATAGTCATATAATAAAAAAAAAATAACCTCTTACAAAACTTATCTCAATTGTAGCGAGAAATCCTCTCGATCAAGTCAGCTTTCTAATAAAAAAACTCGAATCAAATCGGTCTTTTCGTTTAGGAGCTATGACGCCACAGACAGCCTCATACCACCCTTCCAGGTCAAACTCATAACACCCCTCATTTCCGATGAGGTTCCCCGTGTTGGTCCGGGCTTCTTTGCAGAATAGACCATCTGCCTTCCTGCCAGGAAGGCACCCCGGGAGCTGTTCATAGCCTCATACTCGATGACAACGTGGGCGAATGTCTCTTCCGTCACCTTGCAGGCAATGCTTAGAGGATTGTCGATAATAAATAAGTGAAAAAGGCTCGCGTGTTGGTCCTAGTCCGCCAAGTGGCATAGACCATCTACATCTCTGCCTGGAAGCTCGTAAGATGTGAGTATAAATTGTATACGTCATTGTCTATAAGACCACGGTTGGATGAGTTGCTGTGCAGGAACTTGTTAAGGATTACCAAATCCTGCCATCAGGTGACCCCTGTGGCTATTCGATGATCAGTCATGTAGAAAAAGGCTTTTGTTAAATGGGTCCTATGGTTCGTCTTTGCTGAGTTACAGAAGCATGCAAGGTATCCTCAAGTTCAATATTTGCTTAATGTACTTCTTTTTAATGCGTCATATCCTGTTCTGGAGAAAATAGTCTACCACCACATTAACTGCCATGCTGGAGGGGGTAAATATAACATGGCCTCTTTGGCCATAAGATACACCAATAACATCTATCGCTTTTAGTGTGTATAGACAACGGTTGTTTCTTATTAGGAGAGCTGCTTGCTAATTAATATCATCATGTAAAAACTAAGTTAGTCATTCTGTTACTAACAAATGAACCAACGCTCGAGTTTCTTGGAAAGAAATCAGTTGCTGTATTTTAATATATTATCTAAATTACTCGTCGTTTTTGAGACTCCTAAGCTACCTTACCGATTTTACATTACACCTTAATTTATGTGACGAAGCCGCGGGCTACAGCTAGTATTATACTAAAAAGCCTTTATTAGATAGTCTTTTACTTAAAGATATCTATTTACGGTTGTTCTACATTTTAATATTTTTCAACTTACTTAGTAAAGCTATTCAACGCTAGATGGCGTTAATATATATTTTATTTCTTAACTTTTTTTAACCCAAAATATTTAATATTCTGAATTCAGAGTTGTCTGAATAATATCATACTCATTATTTAAATCAAATTTTATTTAAACATCCGTTTAAAATATTATTGGCATTTAAGACAGTAAAACCAGCTTTGATGTTTAATATTGATTTAAAACAATGTGTGTTTTAAAAATAAGATTACTGGCAATACGATATCTCCCCGAGGCCATTTCCGGTTCCTTGCTGATTCCCGATGGGGGCAGGCATTTGTGTGATGAACATTTAGATGTATGCATTTCCGGGTCTGGGTATTAATTAAATTTATTCTGGTATCTATTTATGTATTTCTATGTATTAATATCGTTGACCCACAAGCATATAATTTGCTTACTTTGGGGTTAGATTCAATATGTCTAACTTGTCCAGGGAAATTTATTTATTTATTTCACTAACGAGGCATATTGTAAAGAAAACCAATGTAATATTAAATGAACGAGGTAACAAAGAATGATTTGTTTATATAACTCATTCTGTTACGTCACAAACGGTTTCAAATGAATGAATGATATTCAATATTTTCTATAAATTTTAAAGAAAGAAAAAATTTCGCCCCAGACAGGATTTATAGAAAATTTATCCCAAGCACAGGGCAAGTGCTAAAATAAAAATACGATATTCAATATGTTGATTTAATGGATTGGGAACGCTTTTTCCTTTTAGTCTGAAAGAGAGATGCGCCTGAAGAGAGACGTTTTCTCTTCTAATAATTTGAAATCAGATCTGAGTATTTTATTTCCATGTTTTATGTAAGAGGTGAACAAAATAGTACAAGCCTTGATGGTAAGAGACCACTGTGGCTTATAAACACCATACAAGTACAGGTGCGCCGCCGTACAGAAGCCGAGATGGAAGGCCTAATATGCATTTTTACAGACTTTTAAGCTATTCATCGAAAAACCTTGATTAAAAACGCCATGAGTAGGCAGGTTCGGATTCTGACATATATTTGAACTCTTTTCTTTTTGTTTAATTGGAAATGATAGCATACGTTTAAAAGTACTACTATTTAAATTATACGCTTTTCTTCTTTACACTTTTTACACTTTATACTTTTATTTTTAAATTGACTGACCTAATCTAAATTTAAGCGAAATGGTTAATTATGTGTAATAACAACTCTATATAGTTCTTTAAAATACATTCCGATTTCGGAAGCTTGACGAATATAGCCGAAACGCATAATTTAAATGGTACTACTGTAAGTACAATTGGTGCTCAGCAAAATTACTAGCGTTGTATCAATAAATCTATCTAAGCTAATAATTTTCCCCAAGCAGATCTGAGTCCCTTGAGTAGAATAGACTATCTGCTTTCCTGTAGCTTGTTTCCTTCTAGCAGTAGCAGACATAATAGTTATAACAAGACCACTAGTGGTAGAGTACTGTGCAGTATCTTGCTAGCGTCCCGATTTACTGCCTTACCTATTCCTATCTCCATAATGGAATGTTCAGATGGGTAAGGTTAATAGGCCTGACAGTCCGGCCACTGAACACCTATAACATATATGTTGTATATAGGCCACGGCAGTCTCTTATCATCAAGAGACCCTTGTGCTTGTTTACTGTCTTATGCTAAAATGTATCCAACACAAAGAAGCTTTTTCTCGATAGCGCACCATTAACATCATAGGCTTATAGCATTATGTATAACTTTCCACCAGAAGATACGCCTGATTCTTTGCCTCTAAGAATCAATAATGAAGTATGTTCTTGAACTTGTACGAAGTGTATCTATATTATATTATAGCATGACTTGGCAAGCACTGACCTAATTTAGGGTACGAAATTGCAAAATAATCTAAGCTATTTCAGCACTAAGCTTGGTTCTTATATCCACGCTACTTTTATTATAGCTTAGGTTGTAATCCTAAGGTTTCTACTATTAAAATAATGGTGGAATATTTATTTTATTTATTTTCGATTTTTTTATTTCTATAGAAAGGCAAACAAACAGCCGGATTTAATGATAGTAAGAAATTTACGCCGCCTTGACACACCAAAGGTGGTAATGGTGTGCTGCCGACCTGAGGCCGGGATTTAAGGCCTCGAGCAAAATTAAGTTTACCAGCTACCTTATCATCCAAACCGGAACAAGGTAACGGCAAGCACTGACGTTATGCCAGTAGGAATACGTAAGGCGGTGCTGTCAATCCCGACGACTCAATACATAACTCTACTACCTAGTAAATATTACTAGTAGTATTAGTAGTAAATTTTAGTAGGTATTTCCTTTCAAATAATGCTAGTACAATAGCGTCGGGATATGACGACACTATTACTAGCTGTTGTAATATAGAAACTAAAGTTCTTGGATAATTTCAAAAATAATCGATAATAACTAGGTTGTAGAATACTGTGCAGCTCGTCCAGATTTGCATCGTCGCCTTACTTATTTTCTTGCTTAAAAGTGTTAGAGTTTGCCATTCTCGTGTTCCGTGCTAAGCACGAAGCCTAAGGTTCCTTTCATAGGCAACTTATCTAGATATTAATACGTGATGCCAAAACTTTGGAACCCTTTTTAGGACAATTGCGCGAACGCAAGAGCATAAAATTTGGCACACTTATAGTTTATGCATTGGAGAAGTGCAGAACGCTAATACTTTTCAATGACAATGCTTATAAAGTACATTAAATCAATAAATAAAACATTACCCACACTACCATGCATTTGAAACACACAAAAAATATATTGATGATAACGATAAAAGATCACAGATGGCGCACTAAAAAGTTTGGAGACAAAGTAGTTGGTCTTGAAAAATGAAGATGGCGTTCTTATCAACAAGATTTTAAGATTTATCAAGGTCAAATTTCGGCCAGTGAGCGACCACTAGTTTATATAAATTTCCCCCGTGTTGGTCCGGGCTCCTTCGCAGAATAGACCATCTGCCTTCCTGCCAGGCAGCTCGTAAAAGGCGAGCACAGGCTTACCGTCACTAACACCGTGACATCTGACTAGATGGTAGAGTTTCGCAGCGACTCACCCGGATTAGTACCACCGCCTTACCTATTCCTGCCGCCATAACGTAATGACGTGTTTCGGTTCTGAGGGTAAGGTAGCCGGTAAAACATCCCGGCCTCAGGTTGACAATACACCATTACCACCTTTGTTGTCTCTAGGCGGCGTGAATTTCTTTCCTTCAGGAAATCCATCTGCTTGTTTGCCTTCCAATATCATAAAAAAAAATAGCTCTACAAATAACACAAATTGAATATACCCAAATGTAATTATTATATTAACTAATGTCTCTAGGCAAATCACACAAATTGAACCTGCTCCTTAAGTTAGCAAACTGAATGCTTGTACATGGGTATTAGATAATAATACTTGTACATAGAAATACTCAAACAGATACTGAAAAATTAAAAAAAAAACCACTCAGACCCAGAAACACAAACTTCTAATTGTTCACCACAGAAATGCCTGCCCCCGCCGGGAATCGAACCCGAGCCTTGCAGTTGATGGCACTAGGCAGATACACTAACTTCTCTGCCAACTAGGCAGTCTAGAGTGGAGAACTATGACAGGTTGGGTATCATAATGTACTTGCGATTTTTCAAAGAACTCTAATAAATTACCAACCGCAAGGTCGTCTTTAAAGACGTTCCAGATGGTTGTAAACATGCCTTCCGACAAAGGTACCCTTTGAGGAAACTTTGTGTATATCATATTATTATATTAAATGTGGATTAAATCTACGGTCCAGACAAATGCAAACAAATGTTTGCCATTGATTGCAACCGTCGAGAAACCCTATTAGTGACATTCTGAAAGTTTGTTCCCTTTTCACAAGCAGCCTGGCTGGAAGGCGGATAATTTATTACTGATATTTAAACAACAATGGGAAGGATAACAATAGTTAAGTGGTATGCATTATAACTACTTTACTTTTGGATACTGTTACTGGATAAACTACATCGAAACACAGAGGTGAGAAACCAAGAGCGGTCAGTTATTAAAAATTAAAAAACAGAAGATATTAAGCCTAAATTTTAAATATTTGCAGACCATAATATTGTAGAATATGTTGATACAAACAAATATTATTGAAATAATGTTTAACACATATAAATAAACTAGCTGCTACTTGCGGCTTCGCCCGCGTTTTCACAGAAACCCGGTGTGCGATCGGGATTAAAAATAGCCTATATGTTAATCCAGGTCACAATCTATCTGTCTTCCAAATTTCAGACAAATCCGTTCAGCCATTCGAGCGTGAAAGAGTAACAAACATCCATACATCCATACTTACAAACTTTCGCATTTATAATATTAATAGGATACATTCCATTTCACTTACTATTTATAAATAATCTTTGACGTATCCGTTCTACAAAAAGTATCTCACTAGATTGGATTGGAGATACGGTCTAAAGAAGTAGACAGAGCTACAACCAGGGCACCCACGACTAGCCGAAAACGTGCCACAATATGATACCTAGGTGGCAAACTAATCGCCGAACGGGCAGTTATCCAATCCCAGGCAACATTGTTTTAATTAGAATAGTGAGACACAGTTTCTTTGATCTTCTTACCCGGAAATCGAACCCGGAATCTCATGAAGTCAAATCCAGCACTGCAAGATTAGAGCGGCGAATAATTTTCAATAATAAAAAAAGAAATCTTTGACGTTGCCAGACGGCTGTGTCATGCAAAATTTCTGATGGAGGTTGTCCTTAAGATTCGCTATTAAAGTTTATTAGCCCCCATGGAAGCACATGTGAAGTTGTTCAGGTCTGGGTAGCGCCCTAAGCTCAATGGCGCGGGGCGGCGGTCGAGCCTCCTGCTTCAGTCGCGCTTCACGCCCCAGAGGGGCTGCACGTGTCCTAGTCTCTCGCTCGACTTATGTAATCATCCGGTGACTCCGCAGCCTCCGAACCCCAACCCGTTTCAACCCCGCGACCCACGCGCTAAACCACTACGCGGAGATTCGCGAACACTCGCGGAACCGGCCGAGTCATATCTACTGATACTCATGGAGCCTTATCCCTACGTTGTGCAATAGCCGTCAGCTGAGAGGTGACATAATCGATGCAGTAAGTACCGGTGTTCAATAAGTGATCCCTGGAATGTTAGATTATGGTTATGTAACGGGAGATCGCAAAACGGTCAGTAGACGACAGTCCGATTCCTAAAACTTCAAAAACCTTCTAAATTTGAACCTTTAAACAACACGATTAGGTGCCATAAACAATGTTGTGTATATAAACATTAATAAATATTGTGTTATATAACAGTTGTTCAAAAATTAATGAAAATGTTTCCAATAAAAAATAATTACAACGGGAATTCGCAAAACGGTGATTTGACAACACCGCTCGATCCGATTTTTTAAAACTTCAAAAACCTTCCAAATTACAATCTGTAAGCAACACGATTACCATAAACAATGTTGTGTATATAAACATTAATGAATATTGTGTTGTATAAAAGTTGTTTAAAAATTAATGGAAATGTTTCCAATAAAAAATAATTACAAGAGTAATCCGCGAACTATTATGAAAATCCCATTGTTCTGTTATCTGAAGCTCGCATTTGAGTTTAATTGGAATCGAGATGGGAGTTGCCGCGAAACACAAGTAGCTACTGGAGATCTTAATTAGCATGAAATAAAACATACTTCGTTGTTATACGGTTTTGAAGTACACGTGTTTTGTCACAATTTACACAAAGATTTGATTAAATTGTTCAGAAATAATCAAAATAATCATAAATCAATGCTGTATCACTACATAGTATAAATTATAAATTAACTGTATCTTTAAAGACAGAACTTTAAAACTACGCAACGGATTTTGATGTGTTTTTTTTTGACTTATTAAAGACGAAGGTTTATTTACGAAGCTGGGACGGGCTGCTAATCTTAATATATATAAATTACGTATCACGTTTGTCCGCGATGGGCACCTAAACTACTTAACCGATTTGAATCAAATTTACACACCTGCACCGTGTGCAGTTGACCTAACTTGAAAGATAGGATAACTTACATCTCAATTTCTTGCGGTCGAAACCGCGGGTAACAGTTAGTTGCGTATAAAACACTAACATTTATGAATTCTTCATTTAGTAAAAACTCATTTACCCAAAGGCGGTCCTATCGATAACAAGCAATCTCGAATACTATAATGACATTTCCTAAAATATCTTAATACCTAGTTTACGTTGAAAATTAGATAATACATAAAGCTTATTAAAACTTCGTAAATTATAATATGCTTTTTCGACTGTTATAATTTCAATAGTAGGGGCTATTGTCGAAGTAACATCAATGGCGTCAAACTGTCTGTTAGTATAAGTTGTGTGAATAATGTGTAAGTAGTTTCTTAAATCGATAAGTTAAATTCGGCAAGTAGTTTCGTACAACCTAGTTTGCACTAAAACAGCTTTGTTATGAATGTCAGGGTAACCTTCAACGGTAGGTTAGGTTATAGATTAGAATCTAAGATTGCGATCAAAAGTTGTGTTTTTGGTATTTTAAGCAAGTCAACGCCATAATGTATCCCCGTGTTGGTCAGGGCTGCTTTGTAGAATAGATTTAGCCTCTCCAACAGGCAGTTCGTAAAAGGCGAGCATAGGCTTACCGTCACTAACACCGTGAATGGTTGAGTTTCGCAGCGACTCGTCTGAATTGGAACCACCGCCTTGCCTATTCCTGCCGCCATAACGTCAGAGACGTGGACGTGTTCCGGTTCGGAGGGTAAGGTAGCCGGTAAACTTACTTTTGGAGGCCTAACATCCCGGCCTCAGGTTGGCAATGTACCATTACCACCTTTGGTGTCTCTAGGCGGCGTGAATTTCTTACCATCAGAAAATCCGTATGCTCATTTTCCTTCCAATATTATAAAAATGAAATACGTGCATAGTTTTTAAATAAAGCTATATCTAAAACTAGCTAATTAACAAGCATAGTCTAGCATATACAAACTTCACTCTCTGACTGTCCAGAGAGTGGTAGTCTTGTCAAACACAAGCGTTTTCAAATCTAAGTGTTTATTTAATCTATGTCCTTATAATATGTAGTTTACGTGTAAGTTTTAGTATTGAATAACACCTAAATCATAAGCATATTTGCTTACTTTGAGGTTAGATCGGTTTGTGAAAGTTGGAAGATAGTTTTCACCGCTTATTTTGGCCTTTTCGGGATGTTAATCATAGAATAATATAATGTTTATAGGTACTGTTTACATTAGAAGGTATCTTCTAAAATTGTCTCAATATGTGTCGTAGTTATGATAATTTATTTTCGTTTTACCACTATTATTATCTACTAGCAATTAATTCAATTTTGTAGCGAACTAAACTAATTTTAAGTTATTGCTACAGTAAACTTAGTGCTGTCAAATTAGTTTACAATTAACGTTAAATCTATATCTCGTGACAGGTTATAATTAGAAATGTTTTTAGGCCCAAAAAAGTGACGTTTTTGATTTTCAGTCATAGCCTCTTACAATATATCTTTGGGCAAAAATGGTGAATGAATGGTGAAAAATCTTTCGTATCTTTTGTTATTGTATCATTGGAAAGAGATAACACACACACCTAACATAATTTTAGTTCTTGCTTTTAGAATTACCACCACTGTAGACAAGAAACTCGAGTATTTAGCTACTAGCTGTCGTCCGCGTGGTTAGTAGTACCTTCCATAGGAACATTTTTGCGGGATAAAACTGTTCTATATGTTAATCCATGTTAAGCAACCCTCGATGTGTGTGTGTTTTTGCGTGAAGGAGTAACAAACAAACCAACAAACATACACACTTTCGCATTTGTAATATTAGGATTAAAATTAAAATTGCAGATGCTAGTGCAATCTTGTTTTCTTTGTCCTTATTTCGTTAGGTTGAAAATGATAATTTTCCCTATTTTATTTTACTAGATGTTTGCCCGCGAGTGCATCAACGTAGAATTGTTACGATTTTTATACAAATTTTCGTACCTTATATAGTCTTCGTGGGATGATTTTTGAAAAAACTTATCCTATGTTTGATTGATCTTTAGATATATGAATATCAATTTTCGTCACAATCGGTTTAGCCTTGAAAGAGAAACAGACAGAAAGAAAGACAGACTGACTTTCGCATTTGTAATATTATTATGGATTAGTAGGGATATATTCTAAAAAAATGTAATAGTATATTACTGACGTACTTAACCATTGATTCTGTGTTGTTTATTTGAGCTTATTTCAAGTTATAATACAGCGATGGTTAAAAAAAAAGTATCTTCACGCCCATATCCCTGAAGAGGTAAGCAGAGGCACAACCAGGGTACCCACGACTAGCCGAAGACACTAAGTCCCACAATGTAATAGGTGGCAAGCCTATCGCCAACCGGGCACATTTCCAATCCCGACAAAACATTGTTTTATTATCCTGGGACCTCACGCAGTCAAGTCCAACACCTGAACCGCTAGACCACAGAGGCGATGGTTAAGTGTGTTTAAACCCCTATAACTCTAACATTTAGGCGGTTTTATTAAGACCAAGTCTTATTAAGAGTGGCATTTCACTTATCAATGATCTTTGTCCAATGTGTCTTTGGAAGCAAAGTTTAGCATTTTCTCCATATAAAAAGTGGCAACACTGAATTTATCATTAAAATGACAAAATGTTGATGTTTATGAAGCTAGAAAGATCTGTGATCAAATTTCGAAGCTACTAGTAACTTGGATAAAGTCATCCAAGATCTTTAATCAAGGGCACATTCGTTGCTAAGTCTCAGGTCTTTAATATAGACATGTGCAAAACCGTTACTTTTAAATCGCCGTGACTGGCGTTCTAGTGACAAGAAAGTAACGTTGAAAAATAATTGTGACTTTGTCACGTCGGTCACTCTCATCACATTACATGTTACCTAGATTATAAATTCCTTTCATGTAGGTAGTTATCGTAACAGTTGTCACTCCGATCACAATTAGGTACATGATTCAGGAGTCACACTCGTCTTCCAAATTACGAAATGCCATTTAGCCGTATTTTTAACTAGTTTTAATAAAGGAGGAGGTTCTTATTTTTTTCAATTCTTTTGTTTTGATTTTTCAATTATATAAGAGAGAGAGAGTTTGTTAATTCAATTGACCTATTTAAAGCAACGTTGATATTAATAATTTAAAATACATACCTAGATAGCAATTAATGCGAATGACGTTAAACGTGACGTGATCGTAACGTGACGCCATCATTGTGATCTGCGCGGGCTCTAAGCGCGCCGCGCTAATCTTGGACCTATATTAGTGACACGGAACGTGGAACGTTTCGGAACGGCATACCAACGTTACTTTGGAATCAAGTAGTTCCTTGTTAACAGATCACAGCGGTCACGTTAATCAGCGGATCACAGTGACTTATTCACTGTGAAGTTATTTATTACCCACCTCTACTTTGATAAGTGGAATGCGAACCTAAGACAGGCTACCTTGCTTTCTCTTACCGTCACGTCCTATCGAATCCTCCAGATCTTATAACTGCGGCAAACGCAAGCCTCCCTCCCAACCCAAACACTAACTCACAAGACACTACACTACACCGTCGCCGCCTGTCTCGGCGACGAAGGACGAAGAGACGAGCCACTACTCCTCTATCAAGTGCACCCAGTAACCAGAACGCAGCACCAAGTCGAGGTACGGTCTCCCGGGAGACGGCCCTTGTTGCTGGCATTGTAGGGAACAGTCTAATTCCTCTAAATAATGATGTCTCGAGCTGAGTATTCTGCTCGGCCCACAAAGCCTGGTGAAGTTGTAAAAACTGCGAGGCTGGCAGCACATTAGTCATTCTGTAAAAAAATACTATTACACAATGCGATAGTCCAATTTAGTCTAATAAGACTATGCTTGATATCGCATAATGTAATGGACCTTTTACTTGACTGGTTTTTTGTGGTATTGGTCATTTTCATTTTCTAATTGAAGAGTAGGGAAGCCTTTAAACTCGCAGAAGGTGAATCCTAGCCTTAACTTGGCAATACTCCAATCAAGTTTTGTTGTTTAATAGCAACATTTACTTTTTTCACCGTCATCGGCTTGTTTGCTATCCAATTCCATAAAAAAACAACTGTTGTAGGTATTGACGAAAGGTCATACACGATGTTGTAAGTTTCATCAGTCTACATATTATTCTGGTAAGCCTGTTCGGATTTGCTTAGATATAGAGCAAATATAGAGTAGTTTAATCATCTATATTTACTTATATAAAAATGAATCTCCATTTCGCGTGGTCAGCGCGTCATGGCTGAACGGATGGACCCATAATGATAATTCTTTTATATATGTATAAAGATTTAGATTTTATACATATAGATTATAGGAAGTATGGATGTTCTATGAAACAAGTAAAATAATCTCTACATTATTATGGTACAAAAAGATGATTTTAATGTTATACTTCATTTTTATATTCGAACGCAGTCAACAGTAGGTTTATTTTATAACGAAGATATTATTAACATAGGTTAAAATTCTTTTTGTATTTTAATGAACCAACATATTTTCTGAGCCGTGAAACTCTGATAAAAAAAGGACCAATTAGAAGATTTATACATGGCATAGCAAAAAGGGTTTGTATTTCTGTTGTTTTTTAAATTCTTATGTGATAAAACATCATAATCGCTTCTGTGGTCTAGCGGTCCGATATTCGATTTGAATTTATGAGGCTCTGGGTTCGATCCCCGGGTTGGGTAATAAAAAATAATGTTTTATTCCAACTAAAAACATTATTTTCCAACTGAAAAAAAACAAAAAAATTTCAATCAGAATCCGAAAAATCTTTATTTACGAAGACCATACAAGTGGTACATGTGTGCGTCGACATTTTTTTAAACTATTACCAGTTCGGAATAGCGACTTAGTAAGGCCAGGGTTGCCAACTTGGATTTTAAAAAATCGTAGGCCAGATCACAAAATTACGTAGATTTAGTAAAAATTACAGATAAAAAGTTCGTAGATCTAAGTATTTTTATTACGTTTTTAAAAGCACAATCTTTATGTAGGTATGTAACAAATCTTTACACGAAATTTTCATCAATATAGAGACATCTGGTAATATTTTCTCAATCCCATCTTATATACCGTGGTTTTTTTCATTTTCGCACTTTAATTGAACAAAACTGCACAAAATGCAACTACAAATGATTAATTTTGTTCAATAAGTGTTGTGTGTAGTTGTGAGGATGCGACCATATTTTTCTCATTTATTTTCTATTTTATATTAAGCGTTAACAAAAAAAAATATGTGTATTTTACGTAAAACATTTTAGGTAAATTAAGAGTTTTGCCAGAACTGGAACAAGTATTATATATAAAGAGTACCTATTACGGTTAGATAACTCTAAGACGGTATAGATAAGTTAATTAATGTGTTCGATATTACGCTAATTTTTTCAATATACTGTCTCGAAAATAATGAAATTAAGAAATGTTTTGCCTAAATTGTTACTGATTGGTTAGTTAGTAAATTTTGATGGAAATTACGTAGATTTTAAAGGGAAGCCCGTATATCTACGGGTATATCTGCGTATCCGCAGGAAAGGCCTAAAATACGTAGATCTACGTAAAAAGACGAAGATGGGGCAATGAGTAAGGCTTAATAAGGCTTGCCACGTATTTCATTGCAGGACTTAGTGCCTGAGGCTAATCGTGGATGCCCTGGTTGTGCCCCTGTCTGGGGATATGGGCGTGCAGATTTCTTTTTTAATTATAATTGTAAAATAGTTTTTTGTGTATTGACTGTTTTAATTTTTTTTTAATGTTGATGGACATATTTCCAACCTACAAAATAATTCTTCCAAAATCGAGTGATTCTTCTTCACGAGCACGCTACGAAACAAATTTTTTCCGACTCCAAAAATGTTTTCGATTCGCCGGCCAGTAAAATTAAAAGTAGTTAAAAATCATTTTAGTGTTAATTTTAATTTTTTTAGTTAGTTTTTATTGTTATATTATATCTTTTTGCACTGCTTTTTGGCTTTATCCGCCTTTGCTAATATTCATGTTGTGTTAATATTCATATAGTTCGCGTATTCACTTTTTTGTTTATATTTTTATTTGAGGTGAACTCTTTTGTACAACTAACCACAATTGTAACAAGTTTTGTTGGAAGAGATCTCTCAAGGAGACAAGCACGCCAATGTGAAAAAGATCTTTAAATAACACTGTATATTGTAATATGAGTTTATATGAAGAGTAAATAAATAAATTTAATTATAATTAAATGTACCTGAAGTAAAGTAAAGTATCCTCACGCCCATATCCCCGAAGGGGTAGGCAGAGTCACAACCAAAGACACTAAGTCCCACAATGTGATAGGTGGCAAGCCCATCGCCAATCCCGGGCAACGTTATTTGTTAATAGAAAATTGAAAATGTAATCCTTCTATTTTTTGTTGCCTGACGCGGGAATTGAAGCCGGGACCTCAAGATGTGAAATCCGACGCCGGACCGCTAGACCTCAGAGGCGATGGCGATGTACCTGAAGATGCTGTGAAAGCTAAACCGGGTGACCAATATTATAAAATTAAAACTGTATTCGTTAATTAATTATAATCCTAATTTTGATTCAAATGTCATTTAAAAAGGATACTTCTAAATATCATAAAAATAATTGACTTTTAGAAATGTTTCTTACTAAAAAGGCAATATATTTCATATTAATCACCATTACTGCGATATGATGTCCACTGTGAATCATTACTTTCTCAAGATGGCCGCCACTTCCGGTGTGATAACATTCCATCATAATAAATTACCCACTTACCCTAATTTATGCCAAAAATATTTAGAGCTAATGAGACAATCCAAATGCTTTATACAGCAAAATTTTGAGGTTATACCTACGTATATTTTGAGAGTATTATTTCTTGTGTTAACAATATAATAATTGTTAAGGGCGTCCGTTTATTTCGTGAGGTGTTCAAAGTGGAAGGGGGCCGAGCACTCTCTCATCTAACCTTACTTTGGGATTAATTGTTAAAACCCCACTTGGTTTTGACAATTAGTAATTTGACAAATACTGGAACTCAGGAATTCAGTTAAGGTGCAGTAAACGAACTATTCATTTAGCCTACTGTAAAAAGGGGAGGTTCATCAATTCGACTCTACATTTTGTTGAAGTGAAAACTTCTTTAGCGGCGTTGCGCATTTTTTTTGAAATGGTTAAAAACTTCTAAACTCGCATTAGGACACGTGACCTGATCGAGAATTCGTAAGACGGCGCAGGGCACTAGCGCGAATGTTCGTGTTGTAATTTTTGTGTACGATAGCGCAATAAATGAACATTGTACTCTACCACATAAATGATTTCATCTGGTTATCAGATCGGTGAAGGTCGATCTCCCACCGGCTCTTAGACTATACCATTACATTCTCACAGATAACAGATACGTATAATATCAATAGACATTGCTTTATTTGTTCCATCTCGAAAATAAGCTTTATGTGTTGACGAGCAATGTTCGTTGTACAGATAATATGACGGCGCTCCTAGTCGTCACGTGGTCTTACTTTAGCGAGTTTTTGTCAAGCCAAACGCAGGTTATTGATATGAAAATAATATTTGTACATACTTTCATACTGATAATAATTAAAGCAATTCGTGCAAAATTATTCCCTAACCATTCCAATATATCAAAAATGCACAACGTTAATATTCAAGTTATCACTTCTGCCGGCACTCCCGGAGTGCAACCCGTCGTTTTTTTTTTGGAAGAAAATCTCATAAAATGTCAAGAAAGCAGTACAAGAGTGTAACTTAATGTAGTTGCTTAAATTGCTAGATTACCACTAGTGTGCGATGCGGTCGTTATGTCCCTACTAGTACTTACTATTTACTTATTTATGTCCGATTTGCATTAGACATAGACGTGAACGTTATTCATCTGGCATGTTTATTTGTTTGTGACTTCTTCACGCAAAAACTGCTAAACCAATTTTCATGAAATATGGCACACATATAAACTTAGATTAACTTGGATTAACACATAGGATAGTACTATCCCGAAAAAATGTTCTTGTGGGACCAATAACCACGCGGGTAACAGCTAATTTCGAATAATTATATACCATAATATTGTCAAACAAATTATGTCTTATATGGATACAAAAACAAATCCCCATTTCGCGTGGTCATCGCACTACGCCTGAACGGATGGACCGATTTTATTGGTTAACGTCAGGAGAAGGTTGTTATGAAGAGAAATACTGGTAAATTGCAGAGAAAATGAGAAAAACAATACTTATTTTTTTCGATACAAACTGTTAGTAGTTGTTAATGTCAAGCGATACGAAGTTTGCCGTGTCTGCTAGTATATCCTTAAAAAGTAATCTCTATTTCCATTGGCCATCGCATCACGCGTGAACGGATGAACCAATTTTGCTAATTGCTTTTTTGTTTACATATTGGCAAGATAAGATAATCCTAACATGCTTGCCACAGGACAGCGTCGCACCTACATTTCTATTGGCTCCGGTTACCTCTTACCATTAGGAGAGCCGTGTGCGTGTTTTTGTCTGTCTTTTACCATAAAGAAAATAAGGTGCATATGAAAAAAAAAACACTATCACTACATAGTATAAAACAAAGTCGTTTCCTCTGTCCCTATGCCCCTTTGTACGCTTAAATCTTTAAAACTACGCAACGGATTTTGATGCGGTTTTTTTAAATAGATAAAGTGATTGGAGAGAAATATTTATATATACATTATATCCGCGCGGAGCAGGGGCGGGCCTCTAGTATAATATAAACGGAAAATAAGAAGATTCATAGTTGAGACAAGATAACGACTGTCAGGTCAGTAAGTTAATAAATAAAATATCCAAATCGCGTTAGTAGTATTTGAATAGTTAAATTATATTAGTTAATCATTCTCAAACTAATTAATTATTCAAATACTAATTAATTTGATTTCACTTATTATCAAATAAGGAAGCTCAATGATGCAAAATTATGCTAAAACGAGCTATACTCATTAAAAATGAATACTATTGCTGAAGCCCTGGTTTTCCTTATTTCGAGTATAAGTACTTGGCAAATAATGTAAATTAATACATAAATACGTGGCAAAAAAATGTATTGAATTATATTATTTGCCAAGTATTTATACTCGAAATAAGGAAAACCTTGGATTCATATTACATTATATATTATACATTTAATGCAATATACATATTAAGATAATTTCCATTATCTATCTTCTTGTATGTACTCGTAACTAAGTAACATTTCAACTCTTCAAGACAAAATTGCTTTGTTCGCTGTTCGTTACTTTTGTACATATAAAAAACTGCTTAACGGACTAATACCAAATTATTATATGTATTACGAGTTCAAAGCCTGGGGCAACATTAAAAATACTTTTTATTGCTGGAAAATCTTTCGTTCCCATTGCTAACCATGAAAATGTTAATACAAGGCAGATAGGTTAGACATGGTTGCCAAAGAGTTTGTTTTACCGTTTTTTCTCCTGACTTTCTAGGTTTAGAAACGGTGGTTTACGGTAGATGGGGTTAAATTTAATTATAGTTTTAGAATGTTTGGTAATAAATAATTTAACTGGTTATAAATATAAACAATTAGCTTAAAAGTTAAAGCACATGTAATAATTATATTATATCTTAATGTATATAATTCTTGTGTTCATGTGTTTGTCACTTAACTCCTTCTAGACGACTGGACAGATTTCGATAAAAAATTTTTTGTGTGTTCAAGGGAATTCGAGAATGGTTTAGATTCACAATTTGGTCTCCTGGAAAATGTTTTTTTAATGATTTTTTTAATAATAAGTAGTTGTCGATTTTGGAATGTTTCACATATGATCCGCCAGACTGCGCTACTATCGAAGCATTAATGTCAAGCGATACGAAATTTGCTGGGTCAGCTAGTTTTTTTATAAATATTAAAATATTTGCCCTATAAAATATGGTAGAATGTGTTGATATACGTACAAATTTTTGTAACCTCTCATTAACACTTATATTCCGCAAATAAATAAATTTATTTTTTTTCGCGGGAAACAGCTGTATAAAAAAATACACCCATAAAAAGCGGTAATATATTTTAAACCAATCACCATCGCAGCGAGATAATGTCCAACGTTATCACAACTTCCGCAAAGTGAGTCGCTACTTCCGCGTCGACAATGCAAACTATTTTCTTTCTATGAAAATAATATTCTATTTTAAAATTATAAGTACCCTAACGCCCATCATATACCTATCACATAGTGAGACACTAAGTCCCACAATGTGGTAGGTGGCAAGCCTATCCCCTACCGACCACGTATCACGGGCCACGATAGTTTTATTAGAAATTTTGTTTTTTCTGTTTTTGTTGCCCGTCTCGCGGATCAAACCCAGGACTTCCAGAAGTCAAGTACGACGCCGGGCCAATAGACCACAATGGCGATTTTAAAATTATGGTTTCACAAATACTGGTAACCTATTATAAAGTGGTAAAAGAACTATATCTGTTAAATAAATGCATTAAAACAAAATTATTTAGATAAATTGAATATAATTTCAGAACTTACGTATAAAACGTTCCCCGTAAGAGACTTTGGTGTGAAGATGTGTATGTGTGTGTACGTATAAAACTTAACAATTAAGCACATAAGAATCTATGAATTTAAGGGTCATTTGCACGTTCCCGAGTTAAATTTAACAGTAAATTAATCTGTCAAATGTGAAGTGATATAACCTTGCAGTTACTGTAGGTTACACTTTTAACAAAGACCTGGGAGCTGATTGAATATCTTTTTAGAGATAATCACTGAGTAAAGTGTACACAAAATAGCTGTGAAATGACATGTTCTATATTTGCTATCTGCAGTGACCAATAAAAATACAATAGAGATAGCAAATACGAAACAAGACATTTGACAAAAAATAATGTACACTTTACCCAGTGATCATCATTAAAAAGATACGTAATCAGCCTCCTGCTCTCATTTCCAAAACCTTAGACGCACGCTCATAGAATGATCCTTCTTTTTCGTTTTGAATTTGTTAATTGACTTTAAAAAAACTTTTAAAAAGAGAGGACCATACTTTACAGTGAGTCAGCAGTATTTGGAAATGACCTCAAATCTTTGTTCGGAGTGTATTATAGCTTCTTGGATACAACCCTTGTTGAAAGCTAACTTATAGTTAAATGTTTAACCCACGAACGTGCAAGTGGTTCTAATTGTTTACAATATTTTTTTAATTTGTTGGGGTCGTTAATAGCTGAATTTACTACGCATAGTGGCCTTCAAACTCGAAATATTTTTTTTTAATTTTTTCTGTGTAGCGAGTCGGAAAAACTTCTGGACCAATTTGGATAGGGCTTGTTCTTCGAAGAATGTAAGTAAGAATTATAAGATAACTAGCAGTTTTTTGGTAAATATCGCGTTGTCCTACTTGGGACGGCCGAACATAACTAAATTGCGTAGTGAAATCAGCTCGTTTTGGGTGTAAGATACAGAGGACATAGGTTGCCAGCCAACTTTTGCATAAACCAAATGATCATGAATCAAGTCAAGTTGTCGTGCAACCACAACGACATGTGTCTCACAGAGACAGTGTGTAGGTATGTCTGTTTAATAGTGTGGGCAAGACGGGTAAATTCTTTTATAATTAGCAGCTTTTGGTAAATGGCAACCTATATCGCATGTGCTGCCTGGGTTTTTCGGGTCGAGAAACTAAAAATGTAGTTTCAACACAAAGACTACGTAGCCCGAGATTGGATGACTGTTCGGTAAGCAATAATTTTGTCATCTATCACATTGTTGGACTAAAGTAACATTGGTTAATTGTGGGTGCCCTGGTTGCACTTCTCTCTAGCTTTTCGAGGATACGGGTTAAAGATACTTAATAACTTAGTCTGAAGTTGTAAATGCAACATTACCACTTTTGGTAACATAGGCTGACGCCTTATATCTTTATTCATCATCTTATGGTTCTTAACTTCCTACTTGCTAGTTATTTCGTAGTTTATTTCTTATTTGGTAACACTCTGATTGTAAGCCTTCTAACCAACATACACTAAACACTTTGTACTTCAAAGAATAGGTCCTGCAAAGAAATAGAAAACGGTAATTGATAAGCCTTCGCTGTGAGATAATGTCCGATGTTGTTCAGAACTTCCGCAAAGAGGGTCGCTGCTTCCGTTTTAACAGCATTCTATAATTTAACCGACACTAATTATTAAAAAAATATCTAAGCTAAAGTTAAATTTATAAAAGTATAATTAATAAAAGTTCACGTGTATCCAAGTCAGCGAAATGGGAGTTTATTTTTATTCATATACTAGCGGCCCGGCACTCATATACTACGTATAAAAACAAAGCAATACTCATCACTGACAATTAGCTTCAAGTGAAGCACGTCTAAAAATAAATTACCGTATGAATGACATAACACAACAAAACAAAAAAGAAAAAGGTAACTGAAAGAAATTTCAATTTGACAGCACAGTCCCCATCTGAAAAAAGTGTCAATTTTGATTGAAAAATACCCAGTAACAAAATGATCCGCCATTTTGTAAATTTATTTGTTACAAAAATGTGATAAATGAAGAACCGCTCGAACTGCCGAAACTGATTTTATGCAAACTTCATATGAACCATCTACTAAGTAGTCCCAACAAAACCTGGATAGGTGAACCAATATATATATAAATAACGGTTCTTTGAGTAAAACAAAAGTGTAATGTCGAAAAAAAAAGTGTAGCCGTCAAACCAAAATCACTACATTTTACGTCAAACAACGAATGGAAAGATCTACACTCAAATATTTGTTTACTGGTAGAAAGGAATAGGAAATCAAACTTAAGCCACATATATACACAAGATAAACTTTTTTTTTTTGCATCTGGGTTAAAATTAAAAAGGAAATATAACGTTTAAAAACTTCTTATTCAGGTTTTATGCATGAAAGTTTATGAATATCCAAGTTTGTATCGCCGAGATGCTTTCTGAAGTTGGAACGAGTTTGTATTTACTATTTAAAGGTTATGAAAACATATTTATTGAAACATGGTTCATACATTAGTAAAATGTGTTTACTCTATTTCAAAAAAGTCTATTGCTGCAATGTCAGAGCTCACAGCTCACTATTGTCAAATTCAAATTCAAGCCAAGATGAGCATCGTTTTTCACTAATACCGTGACTGTGTCCAATTTGTAGAGTCTTGATCAGTTAATTGATTTATGCTGACAGGAATAAAAAGGTTGGCTTCACTTATGTTTGCCGGCATAAAATCAGTCCTTGCCAATATTGTGTTCCGGTCTAAGTGTAGGGCAGCTTATAAACATACCCAACCGAGTCAACAGTCAAGCCTCAGGCTACTGATGCCCTTTGTTGTCTAAAGGCAACGTGTCTTTTTTCATTAAGAAAACTACGTGTTTTCTCTTGAAACCTATAAAAAAATAGACAACAAATTTAATTTTTTTTTGCAACTAGGCTTTATTTATAAAAGAGCAACAAATCTGTTTTTCTTTTAACAACAAACAAATCAACATTAACGTTTTGCCAACAATCAGTTTCTTTCTTTCAACAAAAAAAAGTCGACATCAAAAAGTTAGCCAGCAAGTCAGTTTTTTTCCTTCAACCAAAAAAACGAGTCATATTAAAAAAATATTATTTTCTTTCCTTTCTAAGTTTTTTTTATTCAACAACAATCAAGTCAATATTAACAAGTTATCGAACAAATTAGTTTCTTTCTTTTAAAACAGTCTTTAAAAACGAATAAAATTTAGGTACAACGGCTTTTCATATAATAAACAGATTAATTAAAACGAGATTTTCATTATAACCTACAATTAAGCACATGATCAAAGCAATTAATTGTTCAAGTAAGCAATTAATTATTTATAATAATTAAAACGAGGTTTTGGTATTTTCATATCAATTAATTTCCTCCATTCATAAAATATTAATTATTAATCAAGAGTTTTTTTGTATGTAACATGTTTCCGTGTCTTATTAATTAATAATTATGATTTTTTTATACATCTGCTTTTTCCTTATCTTAAGCTAAACGGCTGACTCGATTTGGTTGCAATTTTTTAATACTTTAATGAGTTTCTGGATGGTTTAAAAACACAATTGGAACCGGTAAGTGGTGCTGTTGTCGTACATACCGTACATATCGTACATACCAAATTTAGCGTAAAATAATTGCATATTTTGGAAGTGGCGTTGCATGAATCTTAGATTTGACTGTTGGGCTAGGCTTTTTATCTAAATTAGAAAGAGGAGACATAGTTTTGATTGTATGTAATCATTGCATATTTCCTGAGGTTTAAATATGAACTTGATGTTTAGTTAGATTTGTGAAACTTGAATTTGAATATATGTTTAAATTTGAAACCAAACTAATATTATAATTCAATTCAAAATCGGTTAGCTATTGCCGGAGTATTGTAACAAAGACACAAAAAAACATGCAGTCTAATTGAGAACCTACAAATTTTTTGGTGCCGGCTAAAAAAATAGACACCTACAAGTTAGTGCTCAGAATTACTGCCAATAAATACAAGTACTTCACCAATACGGGTTGCCAACTTTAATCGAGTTTCACTCAACACAGTTCAAACAGCAGTTGCTCTGCAAGGAACTGAATATGTAAATTTATTCAATGAAATTTAGAGTATCAGTAGGCAATTTAAATAATCTCTGAATTTTAAGCAACTCCAAAAAGAACCTCTACCATCTGTTTATCTTATTATTTGTTTGTTACGCGATTACCGGCCAGTTATATTGAAAAATGAAAATGAAAAATATTTATTTGCGGAATATGTGTGTTAAAAAGTTGTTACAATATTATTTATTGTATTGATTTTGATGATTCTCATTTCGTATAATAGGTAAGTAATAATTCAGAGGTGGTCTTGTATAATTTTTCTGAGGATCGATGAGTTATATTTAATAACTAGCGGCCCGCTCCGGCTTGGCACGGGTTAAAATATACACATAAAACATCCGCTTCCATCACCTTATCTATTAAAAAACCGCATGAAAATCCGTTGCGTGGTTTTAAAGATTTAAGACATACAAATGGACATAGGGACAGAGAAAAGCGATTTTGTTTTATACTATGTAGTGATGCATATGTTTTTGCTAACGACGACGACGGATAAGCAGGGATATTATAAGTTAGACCTATCCGTGTGAGTCTGTCATAAATCCTAAATAAATGTACCGATTTCGATGCAGATTTTTTGTTTGATAGTTGATGTGGTAGAGATGGTTTGTAGCTTCATTACGGATAGGATTCCGGGATTAATGAAATTTTTTAAATTTGTTATCTATATATTGTAGTGGTGAAGATGAAGTTTAGTTACTATACTTATAACTATTATGAAATAGTCGTAGTATATAGGTACGTATTTTGTTAGATTACTTCAGAGATGTTTTCTTTCTCAACTTCCGTAGTTATATGTTAACTAGATTTTGGTGTCATTCCTCTTACGGGAGTAGAGGGTGGAGGGAGGGGTTTTGAAGTGCTAGTATTAGGTATGTGAGAATGTGTGTGTGTACGTATGCGTGTACGTGCGTTAGCGTATATGTGTGTGGGTGTGTGCGCGCGTGTGTGTAGCATAATAATTCCATGCATTTTTGAAGTGAAAACTTCTTTAGCGGCGTTGCGCACTTTTTTGAAATGGGTAGAAACTTCTAAATTCGTGTCAGATCGTCAGAACGTAAGACGGCGCACTGCGCCTGCGCGAATAAGACGGCGCGAGATCTAAAATAAAAGTTAGATTCATTGCTGTTTTTGTATTGCTTTGATATTTCCGAATAGTATAGGATGCGCAATGGTTAATACGCCGCAATATGCCTACCATTACATTCTTACAGATAGCCGATACGTATAATATCAACTCTCTATTTGTTCCATCTTGAAAATAAGATTTATGTGTAGACGAGCAATGTTCGATGTACAGATAATATGATGGCGTTCCTAGCCGTCACGTGGTCTTAATTTAGCGAGTTTTTGTCAAGTCAAACGCAGGATATTGATATGAAAATAATATTTGTACATAAATGATATTACTCTCATACTGATAATTAATGCAATTCGTGCAAAATTATTCCCTGACCATTCCAAAATAAAAAAAAAATGCACAACGTCAATATTCAAGTTTTCACTTCTGCAGCCCTCCGGAGTGCAACCCGTCTTTTTTTTGTTTGAAAGCTGATCTGATCGAAAGGGTTACTGCATTATAAATAGGTTTTGTGGGGTTATTGAACATTTACAATTTTATTCTTGAAGTCATCTTCAATCGTTAAAAATCCCGTTAACAAAGTAATATTTTTCCCGCCTCCTTACTATATCTCCACATACATTATTCAATAACATCGCTCGGTTACGACATAAATAAAGGACAAACAAACAAATGAACAAATAGACAATTATGCTTTCGTGTTAATAATAACGGATGGATAGTAATTATTATAAATAAATTATTGTTTTGTACCAGTATATCACTCCTTTTCTAGCTTATGTAGATAAATGTATTAAAATTGATTCAGCTTTTTAGATGTGAAAACAGAATATACATATACATTTTCGCTTTTATAACTGTAAAGGTAGAAAATACGCAGATAGAAACAAAAATATCAAGCGAAGTCAATATTAGCTCCACAAGTTTAGCCGAGGGCAAATTTTATGTATGAAGCAAAATTACTTTTTGCCTACGATTATTATAACAATAGACATTTTTATTGAACTTTTTGTTCAGACTTTTCACGATACAGTTTTTGCATTCATAAATTGAAAAAGAGATGAGAAATATGCATATTTCGAATTATTTAGTCAGTTCAGTAGTTTTGAAGTCTTATATGGAACGTTCTTTAATTCTTTTATTTGTGTCATCTTCTTTAATTTATTCAATTTGTGTAACTCTTCCAGGGATATTTATTTATTCTTGTGTCACGATGTATGTTCCCAGGATGAATCCCGAAATTCGTAAACCAATGTTTAGCAAATGTCATAACTGCTTGTGATTGAATCATTTCATCAGGGATTCTTAATGGTTGTAAACTTAAGTTTGCCTCCGTCTGCACCGTAGATTTAATCCAAATTTACCTAATATTAATCGGAAGATGAAAACAATGTTTCGGTATCAAAACGGGACAACGACTGTCATATATTAAAATTAAAAAGGTATCTGTACGTCCATTTCACTGAGTAGGTAGACAGAGGCACAACCTGTGCATCCACCACTAGCTAAAGATACTAAGACCTTCAATGTGAACAAATCGCCAACTGGGCACTTATCTAATTATGGGCAACGATGTTTTTATTAGAAAATTGGAAAAATACGTTTTGAGAAGCCCGTGAAGGGAATCGAATCCTTGACCTCATATAGTTTCTTCCATTACCATTAGACCATAGAGGTGATATTCAAAGTAGGATTCGGGAATCTTTTTTTTAACGTTACCAAAAATATTACATACACATTTTAGATGTATCAACAATCTAAAAATATAATACTAATTTATTCATACACATCAACTTACAAAAAAAACCTGAAAAATAAGATAAATTCAAAATGAATTCATAGGTATATTTTAATAAACTATAAGAGTCAACGATATAATTACTATAATACTATTAAGTTACTAGCTCACCCGGTAGACGTTGTTCTGCTATATTTTAATGTGATTTTAGCAGAAAAAAATTCGGGTGAATCATCTTTATCACTTAGGGGTATGAAAAATATATGTTGGCCGATTCTCAGACCTACTAAATATTATCAAAAAATTTCAAGAAAATCGGTCGAGCCGTTTCTTAGGAGTTCAATCACGCATACCGTGACACGAAAATGTTGTATATTAGATTGCCAACGAGTAAGCGTCATTAAACATTGACAATTGAAAATGTCAAAAAAAATGAATTGAATTGTAGAATTAGAAATATGTGCCAATCTACTTACTATTAGGGATGCCGGAGGCCAACCGAGGAAAACGGACCTTCTGTTGTCCGAGAAAAAACTGGGAAAACGATGCGATGATTATGATAATGATTATATTAATGATAATCATTAAGAAAATTATTTAGAAAACAGATTTAGCGTATAGCGTATAGTGTAGGTTAATTCAGCAACATCTTTGGTTTTCCATATGTAGATGGAAATTCCCATTATGACAAAATAAAGCAATTGTTTTGAAATTCTTTGTCAATCATTCTCTGGAGCAATTTAAAATGGTCCAACGGAAATAGCATTGTGACTTTATGTATGCAATTAGGACTCGGCACATTCAACTTCATTTTTACGAACTTCTGTGGTCGTTCTAGCGTCGGGATAATGTTTTTTTTTAAAGAAGAGGGTATTAAAGTTAAAGCAATATAAGAAGGCAAAAGAAGGCTCTTGTTGCTTTGAGCGACTAAAATAGCGTTGATGATATATATGGTTGTCAACTTAGATTAAGGTTTAGAGTAGTGTTATTCCGAAGACATTTCTGATCTCGTACAACACGTTTGTGGAGTCAGTTACAGAGGGTGGTATTCCCAAACGATTATGACTTAGGGACTTTCAAGAAAAGAGCGTACTCATTCCTTAAAGGTCGACAACGCATCTGTGACACTCCTGGTGTTGCGGTTGTCCGTGGGCGGCGGTAATCAACTTCCATCAGGTGACCCACCTGCTCGTTTGCCTCCTCTCGTATAAAACAAAGTATTGAATGTCAATGAAGCAGCTTAATTTCGTGACATTAAGAAACACAAGATTAAACTCACATCGTGACCAGCGTGCCAGTTGACTTCATTATTAAATCAGTCAATTTGTAGTAGTAGAGTTGAAATGAGATATAAACCCAGAATAAGTAATAGTTCTGATGTAAAGAAGACTTACTCACTAATAAAACGCAAGTTACATCAAATCTGCAAAGTACAGAAAGTTACATCAAATCTAGAAGGGCAGCCGTATCCAAGAAAAATTGAGATAAAAATATATAATTGTGAGACAAAAAAAATTTAGTAGCGAGGCGACGATGTAAATGGTAGATAATTTGTTGATCTTATTATTTCATGAAATGATTCAGACTTTCGTTATGTATCACCCAAAATGTCTAAACTCTGTCTTGGGGCGAGATACCCAGTCGTAACTACTAATAGTATGATAAGAATTTTATTCCACAGTAGTTCCGTTGTTCAAACATCCTGGGCTTTTAGTTTTGTCTTGGTTGATTATATTTTCTTAAACATGTGTGAAAATTTATCCCAAACACGGGAAAAGTTGAAACATTTCGTAATATCACTTTACATCTGTTTTTGTGTGTATTTTAATTAAAACAGTAAGGTTTATACAAATTAAAAGTTCTACGTGAATCTCAACTGATGCTGTAACATTTTTATACATAGTAAAAAGTGGTAGTTGTGAAATTTGTTTTTTTATTTTTTGTCATATTCCAGTTCCTATTCTTAATGTATTAATTTAAAGCATATTCCAGAATTTCTCCCCGTATTGTTTCTGGTCTGATACTCCGAATACACCAGCTACATCTCCGCCAGGCAGATAGAAAAACCACTAGTGGTAGATTGCTTGCCCGGGTAGGGATCTACCGCCTTACCTATTCTTTTTTTTTTAAATATTGGAAGGAAAAGAAGCAGACGGATTCCTGATGTAAGAAATTCACAGCGCCTAGAGACATCAAAGGTGGTGATGGTGCGTTGCTAACCTGAGGTCGGGATGTTAGGCTTCGAGCAAAAGTAAGTTTGCCGGGTACCTTACCCTCCAAACCGGAACATGGCGGCAGGAATAGGTAATTCGGTTGTACCAATCCTGTCGCTATTACGACTATGTCATGTTTCAGTCTAAAGGGTGGCGTAGCTGGTAGACTTGCACAAGAGGTCATCTATCCTAGCCACAGGACAGTGTAGCACCTGTAACATCTATGGTGTCGGTGTCCACGGTTATCTTTTACCATCAGGAGAGCCGTGTGCTTGTTCGCTGTCTTTTCACGTAAGGAATAGAATAGAATAACTCTTTGTTTTGCACCAAACGACATAAATTATAAATACACTAAAAATAATAACTGAGAGGTGTCAAGGGACACCCGGATGGAACGAAGTTCTCTCTCCCCCCCTGTCTCTATCAATCTCTAGTAATCTCTATCTCTATCTCTCTTATAGAGAGAGACAGACAGAGAAACATGACATAAAAAAAAGAAAATAAAGGTGGGAGGTGGGAACTTTAGGTAGGGTTGTCACATATTAAGAACGTGACAATTTATATTGTTTCCCGAGCTCTTCCTATATTCGTGTTCTGGTCGCGGAGGTGGGTGGTGGGAACGTCAGTTAGGCTTGTCACATTCTGTGTCGTTTGGAGGATTATTTGCCACAACGGTTACACTGCTTACGCGGAATTAGCAAAATAAAGGCTTATTTTACATCTTTTATAATGGATTTCCGCAAAGTAATGCCTGATTCAATAAAAAAAAATAGTAAAATTGTCCGACCCGGGATTCGAACCCGGTACCTCATGCAGTCTAGTCCAACTACTGAACCACTAGACCACAGAGCAAAAAGTGTCCTGACAACATTTTCGTAAATTTTTTTTCCGTCTAGCCCTCATTTACAACGCGCAATAAGGAACTTCGTTCCAATAAAACTTATATCTTAAATGATACACGATGACAAAAAATATTACTTTTTCTGAGGTCATATTAAGTTTTAAGGTTTTCAAGTGTTGCCTAGTTCGGAAAAACAAATTTCTTTGATTTTACTACGTAAAAATATCCGTAAAAATATGTAGTAATTTTGTAGATATTAAAAAAAAACGCTTTGGTAAGGGTACTTACTTAGTTGTATTTCTATTTGCGAGACTATTAGCTTTGAAATTCAGTTGCTACTGTATCTCTAGAATAAGTCAGGATTAGCCATAGTATTTAGTATATGATAGCTGGAAAGTCTTTGGAGATTATCTTATGAGACTGGAAAGCATACAAGGGTTTATCCATCGTAGCATATACCGTCGGTTTTGTGTAGCGAAATCGAAGCTTGGTAAAGTTTTCATATAAACATATTATAAATAAAGGAACGGATTTTAATTTCGATATTTTATCTTGTCACAACAACTTTTATGAAAATACTGACTTCAAACAAGGAGGTGACATGTTCGATCCCTAAATGTTTTGTTTGTAAATCGGTTACTATGTCATTGCTGAACCGATTTTAGTAATCCCTTTTTATTTGAAAGAGCGTACTTCCGAGGTCATCCCAGTGTCACCAAGTCTGAATCTGATAATGGAGTTCCATGGAAATTAAGGAAAATTCTTTCTTTTTGTGGTTTTTTTATGGACCCAGATGGCTTACTTATGAAATAGAAATCCGTTTTTTGTAGTTTTACTACTGTCAAATTATTAAATTCTTGTAGTGGTTGCCTATTAGTCGAAATTCAACCATAATAAATTTTAATATCTTGTTGATAAGAACGCCATCTTCATTTCTCAAGACCAATTACTTTGTTTCCAAACTTTTTAGTGCGCCATCTGTGATCTTTTATCGATATCATCAATATATTTGTTTGTGTGTGTCAAATGCATGGTACTGTAGGTAATGTTTTATTTATTGATTTAACGTACTTTATAAGTATTATTATTGAAAAATATTAGCGTTCTGCACTTCTCCTACGCATAAACTACAAAGTGTGCCAAATGGTATGCTCCTGCATCCGCGCAATTTTCGTAAAAAGGGGTCCAAAGTTTTGGCATCACGTATTAATATATAGATTTTGAGCACATTACTCGCCCACAAAGTTTGATGAAGTTGTAAAAACCGCAAACAACAACATTGTATTGTAATGTAAGTATTAGCAACATTGTAGTCATTCAAAAAAATGTGATATTTTTTTGAATTGAATTGAATTCATGAGATGACCCTAAAAGAGTTTAATTGTTTCTTCATTTCAATCATGACTAATTAGTGTTCGCACTAAAAATTTCAACATTTTTTTTATGTGATAGGTCAGCGAACAATCACACGGGTCTCTTGATGGTAAGAGACAAACGTAGCATATAGACACCATAAATGTTACAGGGGCGTCGCTGTATAACGGCCAAGATGTTAGACCCATTGTTCAAGTGTACCGGCTACACTATCCTCCGGACCAGAACATGACACAGTCATTATGGTGGCAGGAATAGGTAAGGCAGGGGATCCCTACCCGGATAAGTCGCAGTACACTACTTTACCACTAGTGAATATTTTTAGATATGTATTATTTACCAAACCCATCAGTTTTTGGTCACCTCAAATAACTAAGTATTAAACGACTTTTGTTTGAGATTTTATTATTACTAATGTACTAATATATTGTATAGAAATATAATATGTAGACAAATATAACGTTTTGTTTTATGATATTGGAAGGCAAACAAGCAACGGCTTTCCTGATGTTAAGAAATTCACGCCGCCTAGAGACACCAAAGGTAGTAATGGTGCGTTGCCAACCTGAGGCCGGGATGTTAGGCCTCGAGCAAAAGTAAGTTTACCGGCTACCTTACCCTCCGAACCGGAACACGTCATGACGTTATGGCGGCAGGAATAGGTAAGGCGGTGGTACCAATCCGGACGAGTCACTGCTAAACTCTACCATCTAGTCAGATGTCACGGTGTTAGTGACGGTGAGCCTATGCTCGCCTTTTACGAGTTGCCTGTCAAGGAAAGGCTGATGGTCTATTCTACAAAAGGAGCCCGGACCAACACGGGGCGTATATCAATCATCCAAGATAAACTTTTTTACTCTTTTTTACAATTACTAGAAAAGGCGGGAATAATCCATAAAAACCGCGCTCTTGCATAGATAATAAAATACAACATACAGCCTCATAGGTATTTTATCTATTACTATTTTAACGTTATGTTACAATTAGTTTTTCTTATTACACAAATTGAGCTTTTATCCACTTTAATGACATTTGACTATACTAAAATAAAATATATGATGCTGTCTCAGCCCAAAGCGACAAAACAACTTAAGTTAAAAATGAAAAATGTTTGATGGAAGGTAGAGATAGAAGGCGTTACTTTTGATGTAAGCGATTTGTCATCCCATATGAAAGAATTACGTCCGTGAATTTCACAATTATAACTGCTTTAAATAGCGCAATAACATTCTCTTAAACATCAATGTAATCGATTCGCGTTCTTGAAACGTAATAAATCATTATGAATTATACACGTCAGTCATGGTTGCCGGTGTATTCAGATACATTCACAAAAGCACATCGATGTACGTTTCCGCAGCGTTATAAACGACATTCATGTCGATGACAACTGTGGCTAATACTTAAGTGTGAGATAATTACCTATTCAATATATTTAACGATATCTTTAACCAACTCTAAAAAGAAGAAAGTCATCAATTTGACTGTATGTGTTTTTGTGTGTTTGTTACTCAATTACTCGGCCAATAAGACAAATCTCATGCTTGTTTTTAGAAAGGTTGGTCATGATCTGAAGTTGTTACCATTTAAATTTTATTATGATCTGACAAGTGGTTTTTGTGTTATATGTAATACCTAATGTATACATTTTCATATACCTTGATCATAGTGATTTTACTGGTCGAGATCATAGAGGGATGTTGTTAAAATTTATATGGGCCCTCTTAGAATTAGCTGAGTTTCAAAAGTAGAATTATCAGATCACGACGTTGTAATGATGGATGGATGGATGGATGGATGGATTGTAATGATGGAGGTGGATTTTTGAAGTTTTTCTCCGCTTGTTACTCCTGATGGTAAAGGCAAATGTTGCATATTACACCATAGATTTTATAAGCGTATTGCGGTTCTCGGGTGAGAAGATGGGTTTGATATGCAAGTTTATGGATTACCCTACCTTTCGGACCGGAATATGGTTCTGTCATTATGGCGGCAGGAATAAGTAATGTGGTGAACCCAGGCAAGTTGCTGCACAGCACTCAATAACCAGGAATCTTGTTGTTATGATCCATCCTATGCTCGCCTCTTAGAAGTTGGCTGGTAGAGAGGCAGATGTCTATTTTGCATAAAGAACCTATAACATGAAGGAAAGTGACATGAAGAGTTATGACAGTGTAAATTTGTCAAGAAAAGCAAATTACCCAGGAACCTATTACTAGAGGTGATACTCCTAACAAAGATCTGATGTTATCCAAATATTGCTGATCCCCACTAGTATACCGGCCTCACTTTCTTTCTTTGTTGATTGACATCACAAGACTTTCAGGAAGAGAGGGCGATAAATTAGAGTGGGACGGCAATATTTGGAATTAAGTTTAGAATTTACTTAAAGCCAAAATGAAAACTAGATCGAGCAGCAGTGCAAGGAAATTGACGTCAGCTCTTTGTAAGGAGTAATATAGCTTCATGATATTAGCCCTTAGACGTGTGATAGATAAAGTTTTTCCCAACTTCTCGCTCTTGGACAGCCTTGCAGTTCAAGTGAGTAGCCTGAATATATACTCAGAACAATACCAACGTCACTTATCTTTATAACAAAACCACAAATAAGCCAATTTCCGAGTAACCTAATTTTGTACGTTAAAAGTTAAATACTCTTCATAAAGCGTGTTTTTTTCTTTTTCTGTCGCACTTCATTTTACCAAGAGAGACTGAAACAACAAGAAGCTTAGAGGGTTTATAGGCTACGAGAAGGAAAATAGGGTAGGCATGAGGGGGCGTCCAATTGCTTATGTTTTATTATCAAGGAAGTAGTGCAGCCATTGAGCTTCTCAAACAAATTAACCCTGTTAATTGGAAACTGTTATTGGGTACTTGCACATTGTAAATAAGAGGTTAAATATCACTTTTAACCACGTTAAAAGAAGTGGGTTATGAATTGGACTAGTAGGTATATATCATGCAATTATTACGAGATTGGTCGGTTCTTGTGATTGTACTGTTGAAGAAAGTTATTTGTTTGATTCATATATTTTTTATGAAAAGATTCTTTTATTTCAATATTTTCTGAACCAATTCTGTAAATTCCATTTTTATTTGAAAGAGCCTAATTCTGAGGTTACAAAGTCTTGATCCCAAGATTAATTTGAAGGAAAAGAGGAAAGAAGAGGTACATGTCATAATTATTAGAATGGATAAATGCGCTTAAATTATTAATTAAAATAAATTAAACTCTTTGCAACAAAAAAAAATCGAAGTGTATTTTGCCTAAATGAAATAACTTTTTGAAGAATCGCGTTGAAATATGAAAAACTTTAATTTATAAAGATTCTGTCAGAGAATCGGAAAACTACTGTTTCAGTTTTATTGTGTTAAAATAGTAAGGTATATATATATATATATATATACTTATTATGAAGATATGTTTATGAATATAAAAGTTCATTAGTTTCAAAATATTATATATTGTTTATAAATGCAGCAAAAATTGCAAACTTAATCCTAGTTATTAGTAAGGGCCACTTGCACATTCCCGGGCTATTTCATTATATTGAGTTTAACTGTCAAATATAAGGTTTAACCCTAGTTAAACATTAATTCAGTGTTACATACTTAACCCAGAAACGTGCAAGTGGCCCTTAAACTATTGAAATGTGGCATCGTAACTCTTTAACGGGAAAACTAGTTTAATTACAGTTTCTTGTTCAATACTTAATTTTGTAAACTTTAAAAATCTTACCCTTGTTTCGCTATAAGCTTGCCATCAATTTTTTTTAGGTAGGATTTAGTTTTTTCGTCTAGTCGTGGATGCCCTAGTTGTGTCTGAGCCTACCTCTTCGGAGATACTTTTTTCCTTACCTGTAAATTAGTGTCTTTTGTACGCACTGTGTCCTCTACAAGTGTTTTTGTAAAATATGACTAATCGTTCTAAACATTAATATATTTAATCAAAAAACTCGTATATTAGTGAAGATTTCCAGGAGTACAGCGTATGTATAGGGGCCATTACAGCTGAGATCGCAATGTGTGTTCAATTACAATTTTATGATTGGCACGATTGCGAGCGGCGACGCGACGTTGTAACGTCATTATCCAGATGTATTATGTTGCCAGGTGTTGTAGGTGCTGCAGGATCAATCTGATGGTTTATAGAGCGAAAATTATAGATTATATCACAAATGAAAAACTGTATTCATACACCATAATTCATGTCATCAAATCAAATCAAAGGCAGCTCATAAAAGACGAGTTTAGGCTTACCGTTACTAACACCGTGACATCTTACTAGGTGGTAGAGTTTCGCAGAAACTCGGCCGGATTGGTACCACCGCCTTATCTACTTCTGCCGCCATAACGTCAATGCTTGCCGTTGACGTGTTACCGTGTTACGGTTCTGAGGGTAAGGTAGCCGGTAAACTTACTTTTGGTCGAAGCCTAACAACCCGGCCTCAGGTTGGCAATGCATCATTACCATCTTTGATGTCTCTAGGCGGCGTGGATTTCTTACTACCAGGAAATCCATCTGCTTATTGCTTTCCAATATCATTAAAAATATAAACAATTTTTTTGGCATTGTTAAAAATTAAATGAACAAAACAGACTTCAATTTCATTATAATGACGTTTAAGTAAGCAATTTAATACGTAGTATCAAGTAGAACTCAAAAATAGCAGAATCAACGGCCTTAAAAATTATATTTGGGTAAAAGAAGGGACTTATTTGTGGGTAAAAGAAATGACCACCAAAATCGAGCTACTATATAGAAAGTCCTACGT
The DNA here is from genome assembly GCA_002245475.1 of Calephelis virginiensis. NCBI lineage: Eukaryota > Metazoa > Arthropoda > Insecta > Lepidoptera > Riodinidae > Calephelis > Calephelis virginiensis. Next base: position 1,455,455 of record NJDC01003027.1, read on the forward strand.
GGTATAAAAGTATAAAAGTACATGATATAAAAGTAGAGAAGAATATAGAGAACTGAAAGTTGAAAAATAGTTCAACCTAGTGAAAAATGGATCACCTCGGAACCCATCACCAATCTTCTAAAAAAGAACCATCAAAATCGGTTGGCTATTGGTTAACCGAGTATTACTTTTTTAACAAACACAAAAATATATAAAATAAAGTAAAGTAATAAAAGTAGAAGTAAATTGTCTTCACGACTATATCTTCGAAAAGGGCCTCCCTTTTCGGAAATAGAAGTACAACGAACCATACAACCCAAGACTAGCGAAAGATACTAAGTTCCACAATGTGATAATTGGCAAGCCTATCGATAACCGGGCACATATCCAATACCGAGCAACTTCATTTTTACTAGGAAATTAAAAATTAAATACATCTTTGTTGTCTCTTCACTACATAGTACCAAACAAAGTCGCTTCCTCTGTCCCTATATCCCTTTGTATGCTTAAATCTTTAAAACTGCGCAACGGATATTGATGCGGTTTTTTTAATAGATAAAATGATTGGAGAGGAAGGTTTATATGTATATATCATAACCGTGCGAAGGCGGGGCGGGCCGCTAGTATACTATAAACTATTGTACTCCTACATTATATTTATTTCCAAGCAGCTTGTAAGAATGTAATATTATACTTTTTAGAATTGTGTATCTTTCAATCCACTGACCTTGAGAAAAATACATTTTAGAAAACTTCACCATCATTTCCAAAGATTTAGCAATAGACAAACCATACGCGGCTTGCTGAACTCTTTTAAAAGTCTCTGTTTCATGTTCACTTCTATACCTTCCCAGGTTGTTTTTAAATTTTTGGATAAAAATCGGAAAGGGGTTTGCATGTCGATTCTAAATGCCTTCGTTTTTTGCTATTCAGTGAGGGAGCCCTAAAAATATGGTGGATCAAAATGAAAGAGAGCCAATAAATAAAATATACAGAAGTACGTTTGAATCTGCAGAGGCTGTTACAGCTGGGAACGAAACGTGTGCTCGATTACAGTTTTATGATTGGCACGAGCTTGAGCGACGACGTTACATACGTCATTATCTACAAATGGGCCATTAAATCTCCAGGAGGTGTTGTGGGATCTATCTGGTGGTTTATTGAGCAACACTTATTATATTTATTTCTATGAATCCGCAAGAATAGTAAATATCGAACACGTTTTTGAAAATCTAAGAGCTCATGCACATCAGCGATAGTATGTCGGCGACGTTCGGCAACGATCGCCGACCAGTGTCGCTAACTATCGCTGGATGTTGCTGGATTTGGGTTGGTTTCATGACTCGGCATGCGGTCATGATACCGATCCAAATCCAAATAAATAGTTTGAGATTGACTTTAATGAAAAAAATATGCATTTTAAAGAAGAATTTCTGATTTAGTTTTGCCCTAATGCCGTCAACGTTAAAAATGGACCCCTCGTTCATTGTCGGTGCATGCGATATTGTTATGAACTGTTAGGTTTTGTAGATTGCATATCGTTGAAGGCTGGCGACCCTTAAAACACAGTCGGCAAATGTCTCCGTCGTTTTTAGTTACGAGTCCGTAAACTTTCGGCAACTGTCGCCAACCGCTGCCGGTCATGCTGGTCAACAGTGGCCGATATATAGTCATTCGTCTATAAGGCATACAATTGTAACTGTTTTCAGATATAGGTTCCGAAGTGCTCTTCGTTTAATTCAGTTGTTATTTTTTTAACTTTTAAATTTGGCTTACCGTCTCCATAGCTATGTTATTCAAATTATAAACTAATTTTACAGTTTGTTTTTATCACGAAATTTCGGCCCAAATACAAAGACCGTGATCACGAAATGTGGAGAAAGTGGAGTCGAATCGTTTAATTAAATAATTGACTAATATACATACATACATATCTTCACGCCAAGTCCCTTAGCCCCAGGGGTTTGATAAGTATCCGCGAAGCGATAAGTTTGCCACCTAAGACATAATCGTCAACTGTCTACTTTTTCGAGGATACGGACATAAAGAAACTTATTATTACAAAATTAAAATATGCGTATAATTTTAAGAAATAATATGTTCTGAAAAAGTAAAATAGCAAATTAAAAAAAAATAAAAGTGCTGTGAAACTGAAAATAACCGACTCCAATTTATTTCCTACGTCATCTATAAAAAAAATCGTATTGACGTCAACCCCCAAATACATTCGAAATATTATTATGGAATTCCGTTTTTAAAGATGTTCAAATACAACAAATCCAACCAAGTTTATGGACCTGCCATACACGTCAATAATTTTTTATACGGAATTTGAGTGGATTTATGTTAGGCGCCATTTTGTTTCGAAATGTTGAAACGGAATTCTGAATGTATGTAGTGGACCTAAGTACACAAAACTAAAAATCGCGTGTCACATCTTGACCATACTACGTCTGAATCAATACCTACTTTATAAAAAAGTATGATCAAATACTGATACTCGTAGTTGACGGAGTGACAAACATACAAAAAAGCACAGACGAATTAATTTTTAAATTTTTTAATGTTGGTTTTATCCAGATACTTGTTCTCAAACGGAACTCAAAATGTTTCTAGTAGCTTTTGAGCTTAGAATTCTCGTTATCTCTGTTTGTTCAAGTTCGTAGTCTTCATTAGCAAAATAACTCCTACCATAAGATCTTTCGCTTTCAACCAACCGTGTTTTCTCGTATGGATTTAATGTATTAGTATTCGTTTTATTTTGCAACCACAATGTTCAATATATTTTTGGTATTCTTTCCTTTTTCTTCTTTCTTTAATTCTTTATTGTATATAAAAAGTCAAAAAACAAGGAAATATGTAAAATTATACAAAAGGCGAGCTTATCTCTAAAAGAGTTTGCTTCCATTAAACCTAAAATAAAGAGAATGCATAAAAGAAATGTAGAATACACAGTGCACAATACAAAAACTTACTGTACAAAAAAAAGCTAAATTACTAATCATGACTAAAGTGCCAACATGCTAAATAATTACACTCCAAAACGCTCCATTACTGCCTTCTTAAAAACTGTTAATCCTCCGAAATACTCCGAATTTCATAAGGCCTAATATTTATATTATATTTATCAGGCAATTCCAGAATTTCACAACATTAGAAGTAGAAGAATGGTTATACAACTTAGTGGAACTACAAGGCAATCTCAAAACTCCACGCAGGTGTGGTCGACGATCTGAATCAAAAGGGTTTAAAAATGTAAAACGCTCGTACAGATATTCAGGAGAAGCAGCGTTAAATAGAACTTTGTAAAGGAAACAGAGACAGTGAAGGTTTCTACGCTCACGAATGGGAAGCCACTTAAGCCGTATTCTCGTTATTCTTCGTTATTCTGTATTCATCAGACCTATTTCAAAATTTAGTAGGTCAAAAATGGCTCCAGTGAATCCCTATTGGTCTATAGTAATTACTACAAAATTTCTCGTCCAAGTAGCGAAATTTTAATATAATTTGACATGACTATGTTAAAGCTAAACTCTGAATTTCAGTAAAAACAGTGTTTATCCGGGTCCAAGATGCTAATTTTTTATGAAATTTGATTTACATATATTACAGCTAAACGCCGAAATTAGGTATGTTTAGCCGTTTAAAAAACATAACCTCACATAACAATGTCAGTCGCTACACTCAGTATAACCGGATACGCCTAGTTTTAACTAAACTTCAAAGTTTAGCCGTAACACAAATACTTAGAGTCCCGAGTTGAAATTTTGGCAACATTTTTTTAAGACTAAACCTCCAAAAGACTATAATGGGGAAGAAATTTTGTATGTAAATCTTGACTATTTTACGGTGATGAAGTTGCGAGTCGACAGATGTAGTCGATTCCAAAAGCAACAGCAAAAAATGATCACTGACTTTGCAGTTTTATTGCGGTAACATTATTTACATAGGAAAACACTTCAAACACTATGGATATCTTCTCAGGGGGTATTATGAGAGGGCTAAATTTGAATTCAATATTAAATAAAACCTCTTGTTTAATTCTCGGTATTCTTTTCTCGTTGTTATTCAACTAAGTGCTGTGAGTATGATTTGCAAATTTGCTAACTAATGCGAATGCTTTAAAAAGTTTATCAACCCTCTTCTACAACACTCGCTCAAAGGAAAAACCTTACAAAGTTTTCTTTTTCAGAACTTTGTACGCTTTCCAAAGTTTAACCGTTCGTATGAAGAGAGTGCGTGAAAAGGGAGTAGTTGTAGACGAACGAGCATCAAATAATTTTGTTAATTTACGTATCTGCATATAAAAATACAAAATGTTTTATATTGTTCTTATAATTTAAGCGCAGTATTAGGGATTTTAGGCCGTTGGAATTAGTTTAATACCAGTTGAACATACCTAAAACCCAGATCACACTGAAGCACAGTTATCGGCCAGCTGAAATAAATGATTACAACCAATGTTAACAACAAACATCCAAGTTTAATGATAAGCAGAATATGGAAACAAAGTTCCTTCCAAGGTTATATTTGTTGGAAGGCGTGTTTACAACCGTCTAGAATGTCTTTAAGGATGACCTTGCATACACAACATACCAACCATGATAGTAAGTGGAGCTCCTTAAAAAATCGCTAGGACATTATGTCTAAAACATTATTTTTTTTCTATTCTAGACCGCTGAGAGGTTAGCGTGTACGCCTTGTGCCACCAACTACAAGGCTCGGATTCGATTCCCGACGAGGGCATGCTTTTGTGTGATGTACAACTAGAAGTTTGTGTTTCATTACCTGAGTGTTTTTTTTTCAATGAAATGTAGATTTTTTTCAATATAAGTATTTTTGTTTAATATCCATAACACAAGAATTTAGTTTGCTTACTTTGGGATACGGTTCAATTTGTGTGATTTGTCCAGAGCATTTATTTATTTATAAATAATTACAAAATCCGACTTATATTTCATTAAGTTAGTCATCCAGGTGGTAGTTTACGGTAGATAGGGATAAATTAATTTACATTCCAAAAATTGTGTGTATTGATAAATAATCATGTAATCTCAAAACAAACAAAAAACAGTGTGTAAATAGTAAATCGTGAATAAATAATCAAAAACATATTAAAATATTTGCACATCACAAGTTGGTAGAATATGTAGGAACGCTTAAATAATTTTGTAACATCTTTGTACCACTCATATTCCGCAAATAAATATTTTTTCTTTCTTTCTTTTCTTTTTTCAGGTACCTACACAAAATTTAAGAATTTTACTTGATTTGGCAGATTTGATGGCAAGGACAAGTAAACCCTTTCAAATGATTTTTTTTAAAAATACTTAATGAAATTCAGGTGAAATCGATTAGCATACATTAAAAAATAAAGGAGTCGCACATATAACCTCCTCCTTTTTTCAAAGTCGGTTACAACAGCCTATTTACACAAACAAGTTATTAATATTCATTAAATATCTTTACTAATATTATTGCCACCTATCACATGTTGTGCCCCAGGATGTTCGGGGATATGGGCGTGAAAATATCAGTACTTATGTTATACATGGAATCGTGTATTTGTTTATAATTATTTACCGTCGCAAGGTGTGTTAGGCCTTACTTACTTACGTTCGGAATTATTCTGTACGGAAAAATCGAAACGCAATATAGAACGCTGCAAATCCAAACAAATCAAGTCATACATAGCACACACTTCGGAACAGAGAAATAAGTTAATCTGAGCCACATACAGTAGTACTATTTAAATTCCGCGCTTCGTCTATATTCGTCAAGCTTCGAAAATCCGAATGTATTTTAAAGATATCTATAAAGAGTTGTTATGACACATAATTAATCAATTCGCTTAAATTTAGATTAGGTCAGCCAATTTCAAAATAAAAGTATAAAGTGTAAAAAGAGTATAAAGTGTAAAGCCGAAGCGCATAACTTATATAATACAACATGACATAACTTAAAAAAGTAGTACTGTACTTACATTAGTATTTTTTCTTCTTTTTAGATTTTTCAATACGGACATGCATTCCAACATGCGGTGGACCTTTTAGCACAATTTTGTATATTGAGATACAAAGGCGTCTAGAGAGTGACATAGGCTACTTTTTATCCCGATATCTAATAGAGTTAGAGTTAAGATAAATGTATTCAAAGCTGGCCATGACAATATATCTTTAAAAAAACACATTATAACCATGGTATTTGATTGATTGACCGCCTCCTTGGTCGAGGGGTTAGCGTAAACGCCTAGCCCTACCGACCAACGGTGAAGCTCGGGTTCGATTCTTGACGATAGATGGAGTCTGTATATTCGGGTCTGGGTGTTTATTAATTTTTTTCCAGTACCAATTCCATAACACAAGAATTGCTTTATTTAGAGTTAGCTTCAATGTGTGATTTGACCAGGGATATTTATTTATTTTACTCTTTATTTTAATTGTTGAAAATTCGATCAAAATTTATCTTGAAGTAGTATTTTGTTGTGGTTAAACAAACAAATAAGACTTCCATTAATATTGCTGCCATAAGTCCAGTATTACAGTAATGTATCCTACTTGTCTTTTCTTTATTGGCTCTATTACTTTCCTCGACTCTTGGCTTGACTCCTTGTTTAAATCTTGAACTCTTGTTAAGCTTATATTATGTTTGACTCCTATACATATATTTATTTTTTATTTATAATCGGATATTATCCGAGGGTGGTGTCAAGAGTCTCCGAAACCGGCGTGTTTGTATGAAAAGGGTTATGAATGTGAGGGAAGCAAGACAGGTTTGTCAGGATCGTGAGGTCTGGCACTCGATACTCTCTGCCTACCCCGTAATGGACTTGGCGTGAAGATATGTATGTATGTATGTATTTTTATGCATTCCGTCACTTGTGAACCAACTTATAAAAATCTTTTTTTATTTCAAAGAGCGTACTAAAGTGTAGGATAGCCAGTGAATTTACGCAAGAGATTTAGGTAATTAAGATCCTAGCCTGAGATTGGCTCTAGAATATTACAATTATTTTTGTTTGCAGTGCATATTTCTTACTATCAAACAATTTAGCTGCTTGCTTCCCAATAGAAAATAGTTTTTTTCCCGCAACCCAAACCACAAGTCTGCTTATACAGTGATACCATTAGAAGATTGCGTGTTTACAACTGCAGTGGATACTCTTAAGAGATGAATGTGGTTATTAACAAATGGTAAAAGTTTTGGCGGATTGAGAGAAAAGATGGATGCAGTTTTTTCATAATTTAAAAATTTCCTGTCCATTTTGACTAAAGTAAGTCAATTTGGTGGCATTTGTTATAATTTTCTTCACTTCAATGTGCACTTCAACTGACATTAAGACATTACCTGATACTGGAACCGGACGGTGGCTATACGAACTCTTAAACTTCCAAATCTTTCCTATCGTGTTTGGGCTTACTTGATAAATGTTGAATAGTACTTCTTAAGTCTACTGTTGTAAAAAACCCTTAAAAATAAAAGGTAGTCACAAAAAAAATTAAGACACACATATTTTTTAAAACTTGTGTTAAAATCTAGAAACCATTTATTAACTAATTACACTTGTTACTTGTACTTTCCACACTATATTCTTTATTATTATATTTTACCCAACCGGTTTCATTATTAAGCTAAGTTTCACTATTATTATTGTTATATCAGCATCATCAGGGCTATAACAACAGACGGTTTTTTGAAATTAATACCAATTAATGGTCATCTTCAAACTGACGGTACCTATTTAAATAAAAATTACAGAGTGATGACATTAGTAAACAAACTTGAATGACAACTTTAGATTTTTCCCCAATAACGGGGAATTTTCCCTTAACTAAGGACTATTAATGTTATTTATTACACTGAATTCTACTATTAATATTTTTTTTAAATGTGAATCAAATAAAAGTTAATTATTCTAACTGTAAACGTAATCATAAAATAAATTAAATCGAACTCCTTTGGTAAAAAATGTCAAATTATAACGTTGTGCAGTAAAAAACATATTGCAATACTAAAATTGTGTTAAAATCAAAGCATGTGATTTTAAAGTTATTGAATGAAAAGTCGGGGCTACAAAAGCGTCGCTATTACATAATATTTAAAATCCTACTATTCAAGCCACATTTGTTCTCGACATTTATTATTCGGGCTATTTGCCGAATGAAAATGCAAATAAGTTTATTACGCATAATATATTGTGAATATATGCTTTGTTCTTTTGTTTATTCTAATCATATTAAATATTGATGGTAATTTGGTTGTGCACTCACTGAACTAATTTTTATATCGCTATCTTCTTTCATCAAAAGTAAGAGAAAGAGACAAAACACTTTCAGTGCTATTAGAGCCTTTACCGTCAATTGCTATAGGTTACGTTCAGTAATTTAAATCTAAAGCGCTTTTACTCTGAAATTTTAGTTTTCTTAATTGCCAGTCGAGTCGGTTTTCAAAGTTTTCATACAAATAATTTACGGAAACGCTAGCGAGTGCAGCGCTGTAAATTAATGGAAGAGCCCAGATTAAAATGAGAAAGGGGTTTATTTCAATAAGCGATTCGTCCATGTATACACAAATAAACTATTTTCCCCGATTCCCCTAGGACTTCATCATCAGATTCAGGCTTGGAGACAATAGGACCACCTCAGAAGTACGCTCTTTTGAGTAAAAAATATTTTTTGAAATCGTTTCAAAAATGACAGAAAAATCGATTAACATAAATAAAAAAATATAGGAATCGCATATATAAACTCTTCCTGTTTTGAAAATCGACTAAAAAGAAACAGCAAATGTGACCGATAACAATAAAATACCGAGATGATATACATTTTATTAACATTACACTAGACGTCTTTAAGTTATATTATTGTTACCTTAATTCTGTGCTTATCCCATCGCTGTTGAATGGAAGCTAGAGTTAGGTATGCCGGAAAAAGCATAAGAGTAGGCTAAATGTGGTCAAAATTATCTACGGTGGTAAAATCTTAATGTAAATCTGTGGTGTTACGCTCGCTGACCGCATTCGTAACAGTAAGATTCAGGAAAGATCTGGTAAAGAGTGGATTGAAATGAAGTGTTGGTGTTAAGATGAGAAAGGACATGCTCCAGTAGTTCGGTCATCTGGAAAAAATAACAAATGAAAGATTGACAAAGCAGATATACAACGCAAATCCACATTTGCAAATGGATTTAGGTACCAGGGGAGAGCTAGACAGACGTTCCACGATCAAATCGCTCGGGTATCATCCGAGGGTGGTGTCGAGAGTCTTCGAATCCGGTGTGTTTGTATGAAAAGGGGTAATGAATGTCAAGGAAGCCAGAAAGATCTGCTAGGATCGTGAGATTTGGCACTCGATACTCCCTACCTACCCTGTAAGGGGTTTGGCGTGTGTTTATATTATGTATATAAGCATACCTACCAAATATTAATAAAATAAAAAAAACAAAACTCCCGTTGCCCTATCTTTAACTGTAAACAGGTTTTTGAAATTTAGTTTTCATGCCATCGATAGATAATATAATGTAGTTGTAGTTTCATCTTGGATAGGTTATTAGAATTGGTCGTTTGATAACAGTATTGAAATTGAAGTCGGTTTAGCGCAGTCCCCGTGTTTGTCCGGGCTCCTTTGCAAAATAGACCATCTGCCTTCCTGACAGATAGCTCGTAAAAGGCGAGCATAGGCTTACCGTCATTAACACCGTGACATCCTACTAGGTAGTAGAGTTTCGCAGCGGCTCGCCCAGATTGGTACCACCGCCTTACCTCTTCCGGCCACCATAACGTCCAATGCCTGCCGTTGACGTGTTCCGGTTCGAAGGGTAAGGTAGCCGGTAAACTTACTTTTGCTCGAGGCCTAACATCCCGGCCTCAGGCAACGCACCATTACCACATTTGGTGTCTCTAAGTGGCATGAATTTCTTACCATCAGGAAATCCGTCTGCTTATTTGCCTTCCATTATCATAAAAAAAAGTTTCATTGAGTTGAAATAATGAAGTTACGAGTGTTTGCTTTATGTGTCGTAATGAAGTTTGCCACCCGAATACACAATAATGTTTTTATCGGTAATTTTATACAGCACTGTTATTTGTAGCAGTCATACGTTATTTTTAGCAATTACAAATATTTATGCAGCATGGACTTGGACTTATTAATTTTTATTTACATTGCCTGCCATCAAAATTGGTTGAATCTTGATATATTATAACTTGAGTTTAGTGACAGAATGAGTGTTCTGTACGTTAGTATTTCTATTCTGCCGTATCCTATTAATATTACAACTGCGAAAGTAGAGACATCAAAACTTAGTAATGCTGCGTTACCAATCTAAGGCCTGGATGTTAGGCCTCAAGCAAAAGTAAGTTTTACGGCAGCCTTACCCTCCGAAGCGGAATATCTCAACAGCAAGCTCTCACGTTATGGTGGCAGGAATAAGTAAGGCGGTGGTACAAATCCGGCCGAGATTAATATATCTATCGTGAACCGGCTTATGGCAGCTCCGTCCTATTACAAATTTGGCTCTTATTCAATATCGCATACATCTAGTCATTTGCATGTAGCCTGGTTTTAAATCAATGTGACATGATTGAATTGACATTACGAGGGCCATTCAATAAACTTTTAGCCTACGAAAAAATAAAGAAAATTTTGAGAAAGTAAAGACTTATTTTTCAACATAGTCTCCTTTCAATTCAATACACTTGGACCAGCGATGGTCCAACTTTTCTAACCCGTCAAAAAAATACGATTTCCCGAGGTCTTCAAAATAGGCCTCTGTGGCGGCGATGACCTCATCACTCGACCCAAATCTTTTGCTGGCGAGTGACATTTTTCAGATTTGGGAACAAAAAAAAGTCGCATGGGCCAAGTCTGGAGAATACGGTGGATGGGGCAGCAATTCGTAGCGCAATTCGATCAATTTGGCAATGACAACGGCGAAAGTGTGAGCCGGCGCGTTGTCGTGGCGGAACAGCACTTTTTTTTTTGCCAAATGGGGCCGGTTTTTCTTTCAATTCGGCGTCGAATCTGCCCAATAAGTCAGAATAGTAGATCCCCGTGATTGTTTTACCCTTCTGGAGGTAATCGATGTAAATCACCCCTTGTGAGTCCCAAAAAACACTGGCCATCACCTTTCCTGCCGATTGAACAGTCTTCGCCTTCTTTGGAGCACGTTCGCCGGGTAAAGTTCACTGTTTCGACTGTTTCTTGGTCTCTGGTGTGTACCAGTGAACCCATGTTTCATCGACGGTCACAAAACGATGCAAAAACTCCGCCGGGTTGCGTTGAAACAGCGCCAAACATGTCGCCGATGTGGTCTCACGGTTGCGCTTGTTGTCTGGTGTGAGCAAACGCGGCACCCATCGCGCCGACAACTTTTTCATACCCAATTCTTCGTGCAGAATATGATGCACTGTCCCATCTGCAATGCCTACAGTCTCAGCTATCTCGTGAATCTTCAATTGCCGGTCTGCCAACACGAGATCGTGGATTTTTTTTACGTTTTCTTCTGTAGTAGCCGTTTTCGGTGCACCTGGGCGTGGCTCATCAAAAACCGACGTGCGGCCACGAGCAAACTCGTTGAACAAATTTTTGACGGTCGCCATCGAAGGAGAAGAGTCACCGTACACAGCATCCAAGCGCTCTTTGATTTCGATGCGCGTTTTCCCTTCCAAAAACAAGAATCTAATCACCGATCGATATTGTTCTTTTTTCATTTTTGCAAAACCGAGGGACACGCTCGCTTCCAAAGACTGTCGAAACAAAACAAATGAAGGGAAAAGACTGAAAACTACTTGATAGACTTCAAAAAGTATTTACTGCACGATTGTAAAACTCTTTTGTAACAACAACGCCATGGGGCGATGAGGCTAAGTAATTATTGAAGTCCCCTCGTATATCTCCTTTGTGGTCTAACAGTCTGGCGTTGGGCTTGACTTCTTGAGGTCCCGAGTTCGGTCTCTAGCTCGGGCAACAAAAAAAGATGATGTGTATTATGAATTTTGTAATAAAAATAACATTGTCTGAGATATGTGTCCGGTTGGCGATAGGCTTTCCACCTTTCATACTGTGGGACTTAGTGTCTTCGGCTAGTTGTGGGTGCCTTGGTTATGCTTCTGCCTACCACTTCGGGGATATGGGCGTGAAAATATTTTTTTTTGACATGGTATAACTGATATATAATAATTGAAAACCAGTAAAATGTACAAGAATTCAATCCTACTAACCTGTCATCAGTTTAGTAAAATTTAGGTAAAAAATAATGAGAACTGACAGAGAACACACTTTTAATTTTTTTTTGTCTAAGTCGAAGTTTCTTTATCATCATCAGAACGTTCGCCATTTTGTTTCCCTTTACTGTATTGCTTGCTCAATGAATAACTACGTATTTTCCCAATAATGTTTTACAAAAACATTAGCCAATTGTTAATTTTTAATCCTAATCTTTTTTTTACCTTTATTACATATACTAATCTTTAATCGCAATCTTTGCTTTCATTTTCTTACTAAAATTTTATTTAGTTGGATACCTTGTTTTCCGATTGTTACAGAAGGTGTTTTATAATCGCAATCTTTACAGTTACTACTGTAAAGATTGCGATTATTGTTAATTTATTATTATTTAATTCTGTTGAGCACCAACAAAACTTAATTCTTGTGTTTTCTATATTTTTCTTATACAACTAATCTAGCAGCACAAGACGTGTTTTCTCTTTTTCTATTACCATCGTTGAAAGAAGATAGCAATGGCTTAAAATTAGTTTAGTGAGTGCAAAACTAAAATAACACATTTTTTCGCTAAAACTAAAAGTTAACCCTTTGTTAATAACATCATGCAAATAAGATTTTCTTTCTTAGTTAGTACAGGAAATTTGATTAATTATTTAAAAGGACTTTATTTTAAAGGCTATCTTTGTCTCGGACACAATTAAAGTTGTCACAGATGACAAAGACAAAGGAATTAATTATGTTGGAATTATTTATGTCATTACTGAAATTTTAATGTGACTTCGAGAATCATCCTTAGAGTATATTGTCAGTATATTTTTTAACTTAGTTTTTGTGGAGTAAACCAGAGACGGGATTTCTAATATATTTCTTACAATATGCCGCTAATGGACATTACAACCTGTGTGTTGGCAATCTTGAATGTAAAGTCATGAGAGTATGTTTACTGATTACCCCAACTGGAATATAATAGTGACGAGTACTGAATTTATAACCACAGAAGATGGTAAGACATTAAGACCAATAGAGCCTAATCTTCACTTAACTTTAACAACTAGTAAAGAATTAGGTGTTTGTTACAAATATACCGATACCCACTTTTTATAGGCTACTTGATACATAATTCTAAATTTAATTTTTTTAACACCTCAGATAAAGACTATAATAATGTGGCTAAGAACCATCTCGGTCACGTCAGCCATCGAACAAAAAAAATCGCATCGAAATACATTCCTTTAAAAGTTATGATGCCCACAAATTATAAAGACTTATTTACAAGATGATGCCACAGAAGATACGCATACCAGTTATTATAAAATAATTCGTGATGTCAATATTTAAAAAATGCCGTAATTAATTATTAGAAGCGCAGTATAAGTGTAAAAATTGGAGTTTTGGTGCCATCGAGACAAAAGACAGTCGCAGTTTTTTCGTAATGATTGAATTTAGTAAATAATACACATATTTATTGAGTAAATTAATCAATGTCAGTTCTTCGTTTCGCGTTTGTGTGAATGTTCTTCAGTTTAAGTCCACATAAAGTATTAATGAAGAAATGAGTGTATTGCTTATTTCCTAGTTGCCGCCAAATTTCACTAAATCAGCTTGAGTAAGGAGGACACCGCTTTACTCAAGACGAAGATGACGTTAGTTACGCTCTTACTCGAGAACGGCTAAACGGATTTGGCTGAAAATTTTCTGGAGACGGACATAGGATTTTTTATCCCGTTTGATTTTGAGGAAACTACAAGAAACAATATTTTTTCTCGTACGAACTGGACTCGTGAAACGAAGATGGCCGGAACAACTTTTTATTAATTAATACTCAATATTGTTAAGTCGGGTAAATTGGAGCAAAGTTAAACTTGGCAAATGCTAACTCTCATGCCGAAAATAAAAATAAACTTTAAAAACCAATTAGATAACCATGAACACGTAGCAATTTGATAGTTCTTTTTTCGATACCTCATAATTTATGGTCGTTTAAAATTTTTATCGAGATCCGACGACGGGTGGGTTTTAGTTATACTGAATAATGCAAAAAATGTTTCCACGTCTACCCGTTAGTTGTTGGCTGAGTAATCCCGTAAGAATAAAAAAAACTACGAAATTGAATCGTTAACCTCTTTTGTAGTGGGTTGAACAAGGTTTTTTTATCTACTAACGAAAAAGGAATTTATCTACAATAATAGTATACTCCTGTAGCATATTCCATAAAAACGGTTTATATTTTTGTGTGTACGTACTGTTTGTTTGTGTTTATCAGTATCTACTTCATTGTATTTTTTTGTTACTTTGAGTTTGATAAAATTCAAATAAAACCTGTAAAAGTAATAAAAATTCATGGGTTTCGTATTTTTTATACTCTTGTAAAATCACAAGTATCATATTCTGAGTCGTTAATTAATTTTCGATTTATATTTATGTATGTATATGATGTTTGTTTTTATTTGTCAGTACCTATTTCGGTGTATTTTTTGTAACTTTGAATTTAATAAATTTCAAATTAAATACACAAATAGTAATAAAAATCAAAGTTTCTATATTTTTTTATAATCTTGTGACGTTACAAGTATTAAGTCGTTAATTTATCTATAAAATTATTCGTATTAGGTACGAAATAGCGTGACAACAAGTGAATATTTTTTAAGGACTGTGTTAAATGAAAGTTTATAAAAATAAATATTACAATTTGACAGTAATATTCAAAATGCATAACCATATAATCCTTTACCTCCTTATATAAAATTTAGCCGGTTCTTTAAAAGTAACCCTGTACATTTTTCTCTGAACAAAATGAAGCATATTTGATGGTATATGATAATATTAAATCAAAAATATGTAATTTCGAAAATCCTGGCCTTAAAGCTTTTATAATCTTATTATACTTTTTAATTTATGGAACAGAGACAAGAGAATTGCATTTTATATAAAATGTTAAGCTTGGATGAAAATTTAATGGCTTTCTAGATTATGTGGGTGCTAAATAAAACATTATCTAACTACAGTAACAAAAATGTTTTGTTTGTATTTAACCGACTCTAAATTGGACAATACGTATTTTCTAAAATTCTTTTTTTATGTTTGTTATGCAATTCGGTCAACAACAAACCGATTTTGACGCTCCGACTTTGATTTAACCGACTCTAAAAAAGGAGGAAGTTTTCAATTTAATTGTGTGTGTTTTTTTGTTGATTACTTGGCTACTAATGATTTGATTTTTTTTTTGAAATTTGATGTTATTTTTTTAGAAATATGAAACTTGATTCCGAGGTGGTCCTACATTATTTTATCATTTATGTATTCTTAAGTATAAATTGCCTCTATGGTCTAGCGGTCCGGTGTCGGACTTGACTTCTAAAGGTCCCGAGTTCGATCCCCGGGTCGGTATCAGAAAATGTATATTTTAATTTTTCTAATAAAATTAACTTTGCCCGCGATTGGATATGTGCCCGGTTGGCGAAGGGCTTGCCATCTATCACATTGTGGGACTTAGTATCGTGGGTGCCGTGGTTGTGCCTCTGCCTACTCCTTCTGGGATAAGGGCGTGAAGATACTTTTAAGTATAAACTAAAACTACTAGTAGCATGTTGTTAAAATTTATGGAGTATTGTTTTGGAACCATTAGCTATTTTGAAGAATTATTAAATCGTGACGGGATACCTAATGATGAGGATACCCCACTATGGGTTTTCTTTCGCTGTATTGCTGTGCTTAAGTATATAAAAAGTTAGGTTATGTCCCGTATTTTTTTAAATGACTAATGTGTTGACGAATCGCAGTTTTTACAACTTCATCGGGCTTTACAGTCCCTTAACAATTTTGTTATGATCCGACCAGTTGTTTTTGAGTTATATCTAATAATACCTACCTGTAACTCCTATTTTTTTAAGTTTTTGTGCATATTATTTTTAGATATGCAACTTCAAATTTTCACCCTTCAACGAGCAATCCTATTTTTAATATGGTAATTTTTCATGTATACTTAGTACAACATATGTAATTTGAAAAATATTCTGTTTCAGTCGTTATTGTGTTTCCCCTGGTTGGTCCGGGCTCCTTTGTAGAATAAACCATCTGCCTTCCTGTGCCAGCTCGTAAAAGACGAGCATAGGCTTGCCGTCACTAACATCGTGACATCTGACTAGGTGGTAGAGTCGGCCGGATTGGTACCACCGCCTTACGTATTTCCTGATGGTAAGAAATTCACGCCGCCTAGAGACGCCAAAGGTGGTAATGGTGCGTTGCCAACCTGTGGCCGGGATGTTAGGCCTCGAGCAAAAGTAAGTTTACCGGCTACCTTACCCTCCGAACCGGAACACGTTATGACTATATGGCGGCAGGAAAAGGTAAAGCAATGGTACCAATCCGGGCGAGTTGTTGCGAAACTCTATCACCTAGTCAGATGTCACGGTGTTAGTGACGGTAAGCCTATGCTCGCCTTTTACGAGCTGCCTGACAAGGAAGGCAGATGGTCTATTCTGCAAAGGGGCCCGGACCAACACGGGGAAAATATTAATTATTATACTAGTGATTGCTTATATCCTACATTATGAGACATTAATACACACATACTCACACTATAGTCGCAGGTGCCCTGGTTGTGCCTCTGCCTTACTTTTCGAGGATATGGGCGTGAAGATACTTACTTACTTAACAATTATGGTGTCTCTAGGTCATTGTTACCTCTTACCATCTGGAGAATGTGCGTGCTCGATAGCTTATCACCAAAATATGCTTCTGTGTTTCCTTTAAGCGTCCCACACAAACAAAATGATGCTATACATTTGTATCTTTAAAATTAATCTAATCGAGTACTTACAGTTATGTAATAGCTTATTTGTATAATTTATATCTCGAATTATCCTCTTATTGTGGTGGATTACTGTTTATAATTGCTGTTTGATTTCTATCTCATTTTATTATGAGGGTTATTATAATTTTAACAGAGACGGTACAAGGCACAAGCACGCGAGGCTCGTAATATGTTCTACCGTGGTATGATAGATTTTTTTAAGATAAAGAAAGGCAAACGTAACTTCCTGATGGTAAGAAATTAACGCTGCTTAGACACCGAAGGTTGCAATGGTGCGATGCCAACTTAAAGCCGAGATTTTGATCCTCAAATAAAAGTAAGTCTACTGGCTACCTTACCCTTCATACTGGAATACGTTAACGGCAAACGCTGACGTTATGGCGACAGGAATAGATGAGGCTGTGCTACCAATCCGGGCGAGTCAGATACGTTGTAGTTTCTTCGATTATGTATTGTCACAAACGCTGTTTGATTTCTATCTAAACAGACATGATGAGGATTATTATGATCCTAGCAGTGACGAATTAAACATGGGCATAATATTTAACCGACTTTAAAAAGGAGGGGGTACTCAATTCGACTGTGTTATTTTTGTATGTTTGTTACGCGATTACTCCATCAATAGTCAACTAAATTTGATTGTTTGTTTTTAGGAAGATAGGTCATGTTACCAAGGTGGTCCCACATAAATGTTATCAATATTAGACAGGCGGTTTTATGAATTTTTGATCGACTCCAAAAAGGTTTCTAAAACAAAATTATTTGTACATTCCGATGTTGTGATAACATTGGAGTAGAAATAATTATTTAATCGCGACGTGATAACGGAACGAGTCCTTTTTTGCATTTTCACTGCGAATAAAGAATTTTTTCACTGCGCATGAAGATTTTTATTAATTGTGCTAATTGATTACTATCTATCGATTACTGCTTTCTTTTTGCCATTAAATAAAGCACATATTTCTTACGCAATCACTTTTGACACTACCTCCGACTTCAACTCCGATTCCGTTTCCGATAAAATTATCTCTGTTACATCCCTAGTTAGTACTATCTGGAGGCATAGGAGTGCCCCGCCTAGACGAGCAAAGCCAATCGCGAGGGCATTAGGTATTTATTCTGTGCGAAAACTACGTTTTAAAAAAAATATTTTTAACGATTCATTAATCTAGTTGCGTTATAAAATTACGTTCGGGGTTATTACTAAAGATTCTTAATGTTCATTTTATAGAAATAAGGACTTACATAATCTTGCATCATATGAGATCATCAGTAAACAACACAATAAGTTTTACTTTTAATAATTCTTCACGGTAATTAGAACTGTAATTGCAATTCTCGGCAAAAAAGTAAAATATCTTTAGAATTAGTTTTTTGTGATTAGTATATAAAAAAATGACCTTTTTTAACTTTTTCGAAATAATCTTATTTTTACCTAACGCTTGGAATAACAAAAATTTATTCTATTGTTAAAATTTATTTCTAATAAAAATAAAGTTGCCCGGGATTAGATATGTGGCCGGTTGGAGATAGGTTTCTCACCTATCACATTGTGTTACTTAGTGTCTTAGGCTATTCGTAGGTGCTCTGGTTCTGCCTCTGCTCATCCTTTCCGGGATATGGGCGTCAAGATCCTTTACTTTAACATAGTTATAATAAGCATTGAATATTCTAAAATAAAATTTCATTTTCTATTTCACTAAGAAACTATTTTAGTTCAAATTCTAGAAATCTATTTAAAATATCGCAAAGTGATAGAGGTTTAAGTTTAGAAACAGATCTACACAATGTATTTGAAATTGGATGTTTTCTATTTCTGTACCGGGATAAAATAATATTCCATTATAAAACAGTGTTTCCCAAAGTGTGCATCACAATTCAGGGGGCGCGGCGTGGTGATAAATGGCTAGCAAAGATAACTAAGGGGCGTCGCAAAATTGTTTGGATGATCATTAAACATGTTATTTGGCGTAAAAAAGGGGAATTGACGAAATAATAAGATGTTCATGCTTGCTAAAGTTACTGTGGTATTCGTGTGTATATTTCTGTGTGTTATGCAATAATAAAATGTAATACAAGATCGTACTTATAAAACAAAAGGCATATCGATAAGATATATTGTTCTTGTCAAATATGTCCCATCCCTAATGTATTCCTATGTATTACCTAGTGTTTCTGTGTGTTATGTGTATATTAGAAACATATAAAAAACATATAATTCGCTTGCTTTGAGGATTCATCAATTCATGTAGTTTGCTTTGAAATATTAATTTTCTTGACAATAAAAATTAAGTTTTATAGCTTTTTAGAATGAATCATAATGTTTTTTAAAAAAAAAACACGCCACCGTTTTCTTTTAGGTTGTTACAAAATAATCACACCCAAATGGGATGAAATATGAAGAACTTTGGAAATCACTAACATAAAGAAAATATGCAAAGAGCTTTATTGTAAAGATCAGGTGCATCACGGAATAGAAATAAGTAGTAGAAATCACCTTTTACACATCTACAGGCGAGTTTGTTATCTGCTACATGTCAAAAAAGTCGAAGTAGTTGCTTTTGGTCTTTTTAGCTGTTTTTTTAATTTGCTATCTATTCTTAATGATTAAATTCTATTTTTAATGACATAATTCTATTTTAATGACAATTCATTACAATTATATGGTCAAATTGATGGAGACATTCCATTCATGTATGTTCTTTAAAATCTTTTCTATTTCGTCCCTCTGGAAGAATCAAATTAACCACGTTGCTTTCGTGGATTTTAATTTTTTTTCGGGGTGGAAAAGAATCCAACAAATTAGACACCATTAGAATAGGTGAAGGTGTAAGAAAATCAAATTATGTAACTTGCCCAGATTTCTTTTATAAATTGAAAATAAAATAAACTGGCCATATTTTTTAATCTTCTACTACACAGGGTAATTGCAAAAAATATAATGTTCTTTTTTTGAAAGTTATGAAGAAAATGTACAGTTAAACAAAAAATAATAAGAATGATAAAAAAAATATTATGAATTGAAAAATTGTTCTTCTTTTGAAAGTTGTGGAAAAAATGTATAGTTAACCAAATAATAGTAAAGTTAAAGTGATGATCTCATAGCGTTCGTGTCTGGTTAGTAAGTCACGAATGAACAGAATTTGGTACAGGAGACCCTTAAAATGTCAAGAACAAGATTGACGACCGAGAGACGTGGATGCTTCAATAAGGTCTCATTAAATAATAAATCTTAAATTTATTTTTTCCTATCTAAACCGGCAGACGTTCTTCTGTTTTAATTGTGAATATGTAATTAAAATTATACAATTGACAGGTTTGTCAATCAACTGACAGATATGTCAATTAAACTGTCATGTACGTCAGTCAACTGACAGTTATGAAAAAAAATGTTATCGTATTGTTTTTTTAAATGGTCCGGACTTTACTTCTTGAGGTCAGGCAACAAAAAGAATTAGAAAATGTAGATTTTTATATAAAAAATAATGTTGCCTGGGATTGCATATGAAAAATCACAGAGGCAATTACAATTCAGTTAAAAATATAAATATTGTGTAATATAAAATCGTCTCTGTGGTCTAGTGGTCTGACGTTGGACTTGATTTTTTGTGGTCTAGGGTTCGATACCCGGGTCGGACAGCAAACAAACTAGAAAATGTGTATTTTCAGTTTTCTAATAAAGGCTTGCAACGTATCACATTGTGGGACTTGGCGTCTTCGATTAATCGTGGGTGCCCTAGTTGTGCCTCTGGCAATCTCTTCGGGAATATGGGTGTGAAGGTAATTTAAAAAATAAAAAAGCAGAAAAAGTCTCGTAATTTGATTTCAAAATTCATTCATTTCAAAAGTTAAAAACAAAAAATAAACAACACTTTTTCACTTAACAGAAACTAGTTTTACTTTGACATACTAAGTTGTGCTTCTTCTCGTTAATCCTCAAATTAAGATAAGCCGGGGTTAAGCACTGGACGGATATAGCACGAGATCAGTAATTAGTGGCCTAAATTGAGGATCTCACCTTTGTAACCTAATACCAACATGTTACGTAAAGGGACTAAGTAATAGATGAAGATATATAGCAACCACTGCGATACCCGATCATGAATTGTATGTCATGTTTTATGTATGAGGTCAGCGAATAAGCACATTATAGCCGTGGGGCGTGGCCTATAGACACTATAGATGTTACAGGTGTGTCGCTGCCCTGAGGCTGTGATGAAAGGCCTATTGCACAAGTCTGCTAGCTACTCTATCCTCTAGACCAAAACATAACGGAGTCGGTATGGCGGCAGGAACAGGTAAGGCGGTGGATCCCTACCCAGTCAAGTTGCTGCACAGCACTCTATCACTAGTGGTCTTGTTGGTAATTACTTATTTTAGCCTGTGCTCGCCTCTTTCGAGCTGCCTGGTAGATAGGCAGATGGTCTTTTCTACTATAAATAAACAGGGTTACTGGTAACTAATGCATGACCTTTCTAGGGCAGCTTTAGTACATCAAAAGCAACAACTTTTAAAAAACCGCAAAAAAAAATTTGGTTTTCCATACTAAAAGTTCATCGTCCTCTAACAAAGTGTATGAAGAACCAAATTATTTTTTCGCGATTTTCTATAAGTTGTAGAAGAAAAGTTTGTGCTGTTGATGTATTGAAGATGCCTTAGAAAGGTTATGCATTAGTTACCAGTAACCCTGTATATATATTGGGCAGCGTAGAACAGAATTAGTCTTACATCCCAGCTGCAGGACAATGACGCACCGACAACGTATTCTAGTGTGTCTGTATGGTTATTCTTACCACTAAAACCTCTTGCTTATTCGTTATTTAATCGCAAAAAATACTGACCTATATAAATAAAGATGTAATGATTTTAATTTGAAATCAATCTGAAATTAAATACAAATCAATATTCAGCGCATATAACATTATGAGGAGATCGTCATATTACGGCATTCATTAGTATCTGATTTCCCATTTCGAAACATGTTTGGTGCTTAGCGGCTGCTCTTACTTTGATTAAGATTAACGGGAATAAACATAGTCATAAAATACATACAATAATAATATTAGGATATCATTATCAATAATGTCATCATTATACACGAAAATTATACACTATGAGGCTACAACTCAAAACTGTTAGTGGACGGTCGATAAAAAAATTATGGGACCATCTTGGAATCTCATCTATCTTTTAAAATAAGAATAATTTATTTGCGACATGATAATTAAGTAATTGGAGTCTTTTTGGAGCACTTTGCTTAATTATTGTCAGTTCAGTCGTGTGGAAAGAATAGCAGATGAAAGATTGACAAAAGAGATATACAAAGCGATAGATGTAGGTGTCTGGGATACCTTGGTTGATCTTCCATCATCAAATTGATCTTGGTTTATCCAAAGTCTTAAGTCTGTGTTTCAAATATGACTTGACTTGGCAAGAAAATAAGTTAATTATCATTGATCGGGTTTTATCCAAGAGTGGTATCAAGAGCCTGTGTTTCAAATGTGAAGGAAGATATTGAGGCCTTTAAGGATCGTGACGTTTGGTACTCAATCCAGTAAAGGACTTGGCAAGAAGATAAGTTAATTGTTATCATTGATCGGGTTTTATCCAAGAGTGGTGTCATAAGTCTGTGTTTCAAATGTGAAGAAAGATATGGAGGCCTTTAAGGATCGTGACATTATGGGACTCTATACACACTGCCCATCCCCCAAGGGATTTGATTTGAAGATAAATTAATTATTATCTATATTTACTGTAAAAATGTATTGATTTCTACCACCAGATATCAAATACATCAGTAATTACCTCGTGTTTGATCTTGTATCGCTACTTGTGTATTTGTGTTGGCTTATTTGATATTAACAGATATTTCCCGTTATTAACACGATAAGCTATATTGAGGTGTATTTGAATTAGGGATATTTAAGGATGTTTAGGCCCATAAGTTAGTCTGTACATCTATAAGGTGCTTCGAAAATAGGTGACCAAATTTTTAGATAATGTTTAGTACATCTTATAAAGATAGGTATTGATTTTTAGACATTGACATCCACTAAAGATATTGACATTGAAAAGTCGTGATCTAAACTTCAGCAATTAATATTATGAAAGAAAAGAAAGCAGAAAGAAAATAAAACATTTATTGACAGATTTAGTTTAATCTATCAATAAATGTTTTCTTTTCTTTCACACATCATTAACAACAAAATAACAAAAAATCTAACCTAACCCTAAAACATAGCAACTTAGGTAAAGGATAAAACACACATTTTTTTATTTGAATAAGTTCCTAAAGATTTTTTTTTTAATTTGAACACGTAAAATCAATTAATGACTTAGCATCAAAAAAAGTATGTCATTTACAAATAGTGAGATTTTGTTCTATTGTTAAGTTCGTTTATTATGAAGTTATTCAAATGAGAAAACGTATCATTATACTGAAAACCAAAAATCATTTGAGTCACTTTTTTAATGGATATCTTTTATTAGGTGTATTGAATAATATCAAAAAATTTGAACACTTATATAAGAAGAACCTATAATAAAACTGTAAAAGAAAGAATTATGTACATTTGAAATATTTTTATAAAAACGCACTGGTGTCTAAAAATGGACAGAAGAACACATTTTTAGATATTTTGTCTGTCTTTAATTCGACCGCAATTCATGGTGAATCTACTGAACCGATCACAACTAAATTTGGGCAATATATACTCTATGTTCCGAGGAAGGTTCTAGGTTTTTACTTTTTTCAAAACATGTTCCATGGAAAAGGGGTAAAAATCAAAATGAAAGTTTGGCTCTAGTGTGTAGCCCGAGTTTTTTGTAGTATGTGTTACAGATTGTCCCATTTTTCCCAGTAATATTTTTTGTTGTTTAAAAATAACACACAGAACCAATTTACGAAATAACTTGAAAATTTAGAGAAGCATTATATACATACATGTTATTTTAAGGTGATGTCCGGACTTTGTTATAAATTCCAACAATACTAATATTATAAATGCGA
This sequence comes from Calephelis virginiensis, assembly GCA_002245475.1. Lineage (NCBI taxonomy): Eukaryota > Metazoa > Arthropoda > Insecta > Lepidoptera > Riodinidae > Calephelis > Calephelis virginiensis. The sequence goes on from NJDC01003027.1 coordinate 1,479,480, forward strand.
AAATTTGTCCGTTTTACGATTAATATCGCTTTATTGATTTAAATCGAGTGAATATATTTTACTGTAGACAGTTGCCTCTGAAGTCTACAACTTATTGTATAAGTTATTCGTCATTCATTTTATAAATTATCTTCATGAAGAAAGAATATTTTTCTAATCTAAGTAATTACATTTTTCTGACGTCGCTGAAGATTATGAGCATTTTAATAATTCTATTAGGATGAAAGTATTTTCTTCATGGAATAGGTTGTTGTATGCTGTAACTAAAGTTATACTTAGTTGAAAATGAAATGAATAAAAAATAAATTTCTATCCTTATGTCCCTTTGTATGCTTAAATCTTTAAAATTGTGGAACAGATTTCGATGTGATTTTTTTAAAGAATGAAGTCATTGAAGAGGAAGATTTATATATATTTTATACCTGTGCGAAGCCGGGGCGGGCCGCAAGTATAAATGTAACGCAATCCGTTGCGGAGTCTTCTATGTAAACTGGAGTTTTTTGTTTATAATATGCATTCGTATGTATAATTAAAAAAACTAAAAAAAAATTGGGGGTGAATCACCCATATTACTTAGGGGTATTACAAATGGTAGCCGATTCTCACACCAACTGAATATGCAATAAAAATTTGGTGAAAATCGGCAAAGCCATTACGGAGAAGTACAGTAACTAACATTGTGACACAAGAATTTTATACATGAGATTATAAAGCTTACGTCATGATCGAATGACTTTAACCTTGCTGAACAAAGGAAACGCAAAATTATTCCAAGACAGGTAGGTACTTGTCGTGTATTATTAATTCGTCACCGTGTGATTTGGTCCACTGCGCCCACACTGAAGCCTGGTCTTTGCACGAGATCTATTTTTACTAAGCTCAATGACTTCTCGACCAAGATCCCAACTCCTCCAGACAGTCTGCGTCCTAATTGAAGCTACAAAACTTATTCTTCATAATCATTTACAGTTACATGTTTGTAAAAATTAAAAATAATATTACCAAATTACAATTTTATTAAAAGAGATATCACAATAATATACGGGATGGTTTGATGATTCATACATCTTAATCAACACTAACATTAAAAATACATCTTGGCATTGATACACATTTTTTATATCTTGCGTCCATAGAAAAACGTATGATATTGTTACTATAAGATAAATTGGTACAAAGAAACTCTATAATCACATAGATAAAAACTATCGGCGATTATCGGCGCAACTATTGGCGACTAAAGTATCTCTAATCAGCACGACGATTTGGCTTTGCGCAAAGATATTAGTTCTATCACCTTTTTTTGTCACTCATCAAGGAGAGTGCTCTGAAGAGTTATTTCAACTTGCTCCTGAATTCCACATACGAACCTCACGCAAAAATTCAAAATTTCACTCCTACCATCTTCATACGTTTGGCGTTCATCTATCATAGACAATTTTTACCTCACACTACACCATTTTAAAACCTGTTACTAGTGGCAGTGTTTTTGAAGCATGATAGTTTGCGGACCTTGAAAAAAAGAGCTTATTTTTATTCATTTTTAAAATGATGGCAGTTCGTGGGCGCCGAAAGTCAATATACATAAGGTGACTTGTCTGCTCCTTTGCCACCTATTTCATAAAAAAATATCTAAGTATCATAATCGCCTTTACATGAATAGCGAATTTTAATTCTGTATCTGGGGGAAATTTTGGCTCAGCCAATTGATCTGGTTAATTAAACACAGTTAATTAAACTAATTAATTATTACATTAGTTCCCTAAATATAATGTATTATAAGGTGTTATGAAGTTATAAGAAAACTAGTTATTTTTTTTACTAATATTTTTAAGTAACTAGTACCCATAAATTGGCAGTCGCTTCGTTGTAGTAAGCATGGATACACTTTAAGTGTGTACAAACACTACTTTATCCCATTCATATATATTCAGTGAGATAATAAATAACGTCTGGGCACTTGAGATCTTGTATCTGCCATTCTCACTTAAAATGGTTTTTCTTATGGTTTTTGGAGTTAAAAAAAACGAAACTAATTTTCTAATAACAATACGTGGGATGTTAAGTAAGTTTCTCTCGTCCTCCGAACATTAAGTCATGACAGTGGGCTGATATATTATGCCACGTCATTTTTTATATATATATATTCATGATATTGGAAGGCAAACAAGCAGACGGATTTCCTGATGGTAAGAAATTCACGTCGCCTAGAGACACCAAAGGTTCTAATGGTGCGTTGCCAACCTGAGGCCAGGATGTTAGGCCTTGAGCAAAAGTAAGTGTACCGGCTAACTTTACTCTCTAAACCGGAACACGTCATGGTGGCAGGAATAGGAAAAGTGGTGGTACCAATCCGGATGAGTCGCTGCGAAACTTTATCACCTAGTCAGATGTCACGGTGTTAGTGACGGTAAGCTTATGCTCGCCTTTTACGAGCTGCTTGCCAGGAAGGCAAATGGTCTATTCTGCAAAGGAGCCCGAACCAACACGTACACAAATAAGTAAAAGCTTACGATGGATTACGTAATATATACAATGGAGTGGCTGTTTATAATTTTAAAATAGGTACCTGCATTTGAGTATATGTATATACGCTATAAATACCAAACTACATTTTTTTAAATATTTGTCTGTCGGTGTGCCTGTTTGTTCCGGTTTATCTCTGAAACGGTTACGATGATGTTCTTCTGTTCTTACACTGTACGGTAATATTAATTAACTAAATAAAGTAATTAACTATTTTGTTCAATTCCACGCAAACGTAGTCGCGGGCACAGCTCATTATAATTTGACACAAAGCAATCAATCGCATTACGATCGTTGATTGCTAATTACATAATGGGTTGGGGGGTAGCAAACCGGTCGATTGATTGTAATCATTAGAGATATTTGTTTATAATAAAAAAGTCGTGTTAGTTACACCATTTATAACAAGAGTAACTAAATCGATTTGGCTGAAAATTGATAACTTTATACCAGGACATAGAATGTTGTTTCACCCTATTGAATCGAAGGAAACTAGGAAAAGTATCATTTCAATTTTTTCCATACGAACTGAACGGGTGGAAATAAGCTGTCCACACATTAATATGTCTGAACCCATGTAATTTCCAAACCAATTATTTTTCCTAGTGGTGGTCCGGGTCTTTTGTGTAATCTTCCTTCCTGCCAGGTAGCTCATGAGAGGCGAGCAAAGGTTAAATGTGTCATTATCAGCAAAACCACTGGTTATAGTCACGTCCTGCACCTCATCCGGGTAGGAATCATAATGTTACATATGCTATGGTTATCTCTTACCATCAGGAGAGTCTTATGCTTGTTTGCTGTCTTATCACATAAAAATTAATGAAAATTTATTATAAACTAGCTGCTCCGGCGAACTTCGTTCTACCCGTTTAGTTCATATGTGAGACAATAAAATGTTATTTTTCCTAGTTTCCTTTCATTCGAACGGGATAAAAAGTATTCTCTATCCATTTCCTGGATCTAAGCTATATCAATGGTCAGCCAAACCCGTATAGCCGTTTTGAGTTATAAGTAGTGTAATTACTACGACTTTCTAATGTATATAAACTAGCTGACAAAGCAAACTTCGTATCGCTTGACATTAATGCTTCGATAGTAGCGCAGTCTGTCGGATCCAACGTGAAACATTCCAAAATCAACAACTACTTATTATTGAAAAATTAATTAAAAAAACTTTTTCCAGGAGACCAAATTGTGAATCTAAACCATTCTCTAATCCCCTTGAACACACACAAAAAAAATACATCAAAATCACTCCAGTCGTTTAGGAGGAGTTCAGTGACATACACACGCACACAATATAATAGTTATGACTGAATTATTTTTAGGACAAGCAATACTAATGGAAGAATATTGTCTTATAATTTATATTTTATAGGAATGAAATAATCGCTGTGTAAATGAAGTCAATGGGCTGGTCAGTGATTAACAGGATCACGTCACTTACAACTTACAAAATTGTTCAACCGGCTACTACATAATATTTGATTCTCTGATAGTAGCGCTTGACATTAATGCTTCTATAGTAGCGCAGTCTGTTGGACCCAGTATAAAACATTCCAAAATCAACTACTACTTACAAATAAAAAAACTTAAAAAAAAACCTTTCCAGTTGACCAAATTGTGAATTTAAACCATTCTCAAACCCCCTTGAATACATAAAAAAAATTCGTCAAAATCGCTCCAGTCGTCTAGGGGGTCAGTGACAAACACACGAACACAAGAATTATATATATTAAGATAGTTGTGACTGAAAGATTTTTAGGTCAAACAGTAACAAATGGAAGAATATTGACTTATAATTTACAAGAATGAAATAAACACTGTAAATGAAGTCAATGGTCTGGTCAGTGATTAACAGGATCACGTCACTTACAGCTTACAAAATTGTTCAACCGGCTGAACATCGTTGTGGAAACTGTCTGCTGGTTTATATTTCATGAAAGGGTTGATTTATGCCAGCGTTGAAAACGGATTTGTTTTAGAAATTTTTAAATATAGTATATTAGTATATTATTCATATATAGTATAAGTCTCTTCTCATTTTTAGGCCAGTTGAAGGAATTGGAACTTACATAGTTTTCTTTTTTTACGGGATTGGTGGAAAACGAGCAAGCAGTTCAACTGATTGAAAGGAAATTTCCTAGGCTTGAAACAACTGTAACATCAGGGGTCTCCAATTTGCGTTGCCGTTTTTTGAAAACGAGTAAGCTCTTTTCTAAAAAGATGGTTGAGGGACTAAACTAATATACAGCCGCGTTCTGATTTGCAAGCAGAAAATTTTGAAATTCTTTGTCAAGAAAATCTCACATATAAATATGTTCATAATTTTTTTTTATAAGTTAATAAAAAGTTACTATCTAAGTGTAGTTGAATTTGGATACATTTGACTTAACTTTTTAAATGAAATAAAAAACCAGGATAATTTTGACTGTATGCCTGTGTATGTGTGTCTTTTTGTGGCATCATAATTTTTAAACCCATGTCAATGTATGATCTTGGTCATAACCACCTATGTTCGCCTCTTAAAAGCTGCCAGGCAAGGAGGGGTCTTTTCTACACAGCGAACCCAGACCAATACATGGGAAAAGAAAAAATGATTTTAATGAGTGTTAAGTTCCCACACTCTTTAGATTTTCCCATTTTTTAATAACGCCATCGCGTAAAATCTCTCTTACAATTAGGGTTGCCTGAAAGAGATTGCTTTTGATTTTAGCTTCTAACCACCGGCCGAAAAAAGGAGTACCTTAAGTCTCTCTCTCTATTTGTATGTAAAGTACGTGTTTTTATTATCAATACTCTTTCTTGGACTAAGCAATTACAGGAAGTCAGTAGATTTTTTTTGTGCTTGGCATTCGCTGGAACGTCATCGCTTTTTGCTCCCGATTTCTACTAAGATTATGCTTGCAGATTCCTTACAACTTTCAATCTTAGATTATGCTGATCTAGCATCAGCAATATGTAAATCTAACTGTTGAGCAAATAATTGAACTGAAACGTCTTCAAAATCATTGTTTTAGATTAATACTTTCCTTGCGTAAATATAATCACGTTTCCGAATTTCGTGCTGACTGGCTGGTGGCTGCCTATTCAAATTCGCCGGAATTGCTATATTCTCTCTCTTTTCTACTCTATTCTTTTTGATCCATTTGCGCTTATTTATTTACAGGAGAGATTTAAGTTTTAAGTTAACAGTGAGATAGAATTCCTCAGGTCCAGTGACAATTGTTTCCTTTAAGTTCTCTATCTAGTAGTAAGGTTTTAACTAATTCTCTCCCCATGGACATTTGAAGAATATGGTGCACTCTGGATTTGGTGCACAATAAAGAAATAAAGAGTTATTGTATTGTATTGTATGTAAGTATATCCTATCTGTGGCATGATAGCTCTTTAAAAGGGAATGTACTGATTTCGACGTATTTTTTTGTTAAAAGTTGACGTGGTCGGAATTGTTCTTAGATGCATGTCACGCATAGGTTTTGTCAGATTGCTTAGTTTACAGTTCATTTGAATTATTTGTGGTTTTTTGTATTTGGTAAACAATAAAGAATTATTGTATTGTAGTTCAATTTTAGCACTTTTCACAGGCTTGTCTAATTTTTGTTGGTCGGTTAAGGGGTTTTTGTGTTCCTATTGGTCTAAAATCCGAACCTAGGTCAAGCTACACTAAGCCAAATATGATTAAATCTATTGCACAATAAATTTAGTATATCAGAAAATAAATTGAAAATGGTTGCCTAAAAGAAAACCTGTTCAGAATATAATTTTAAAAATGTTTCTACATTATGTGGTGCAAAATTAAAATAATAAAAAAATATTTGGAAGAAATCTGTAGAGCTAGAGATAAACCCAGTTTTTGTGCATTTCCATGTTATATCACTGTCCATTTTTTATGTCAAAAATTGTGTGCAAAAAAATATGTATATCCCGACTTAACGGATGAGACATAATATGGAATGTGCAAATGCTGGGTTGCGTGCCCTTTGTCTTGGTTGCCAGGTATAAACGATATGTCGTTGCCAGTGATTTTCACGTGATTAGATAATAGAAAAGGATATAATTTATATCAACATTTGCGCAGTTTTAATGTTAATACGTTAATACAGGATTGCCTGCTAAAAAATCGGAATAATAAAAAAAAATATTTTTTTAAGTAATGAAGATTTTTCTGTCTGGGATTTGTTTTAGGCAATTCATTTTAATATGATTTCCGTTACACTAAATTTAACACAAACATGTTTCGTTCTATTACCAGCTGGGTTTTGGTCGATATAGGTCCGGATCTTCTATTATAAAGGATTATTTTACCACAACTTGCTCGGATGGTAATTTTTTTGATCACAAATTAAGATGTAAGCTATCCTACTTTTCAAGTTATCTGGGTGAATGGCTGCGAAACTCTACCATCTAGTCAGATGTCACGGTGCTAGTGACGTTAAGCCTGAGTTTTACGAGCTGCCTGGCAGGAAGGCAGATGGTCTATTCCCCAAAGGAGCCTGGACCAAGAAAAGGAAACTGTTATATAGCATTGTATTGTGCATTAGTACCGTTTGTATAATTTATATAGAATATAATGGCTGCATAATTGATTTCAATGGTTTGGTCAGTGATTATCAACGTCACTTACAGCTTACAAAACCGTTCAGTCGAGAGAAAATCGCTGTGGAAACTGTACGGTTTATTTATGAAAGGGATTAAACCAGCGTTGAAGATCTCTGATTTGTTTTATAATTGCTTTAGTGATTGTGCTAGAGTTAACCAAATCCAATAATTGACAGTTAATTAATGTTATTAATTGCATTAAGCTTTATCTAATTGATGCTGACGTTTGAACTGAGTTTTGAGTTATTTAGTTTATTTGAGGGTTGGAGTGATCCTGCTAAGCCAGACTTGTACAATATGTCCAACGTCCTGAGGATTGTCTCTTACAATCAGGAAAGTCTTGTTTGCTTCCTTGTAATACACAAAAGAAGACCTTCTTCTTTTAAATGGTCAAGGTACACTGAGTAAAACAGACTATCTCCTACTTTGCTCCCTAACAGGGAGATCGAAACAGGTGAGCATGGGTTAACAAGCAAGCAACAATAAAACCACTGGTTGAGTCTAGTGTACTGAGCAGCATGGATAGCCTTACCTATTCCTTCCACCATAATGACTTTGCCATGTGCCGTTCCGGAGGATAGAGAAACTGGAAAACTTGCACAATTGACCCAACATCTATGACATCAATGGTGTCTATAGGCTACGCTTGTTTCTTACCATCAGGAGAATAGTGCGCTTGTTCGCTTTCTCATTACATAAAAAGAGGAGGTTAAAATCTTTTTTAGAAAGGTAAGGTTCGGTTTCGATCCCGGGTCGGGCAATATAAAAAAAGTAGAAAAAATTGTATTTTCAGTTTCTAATAAAAATAACGTTGACCGGGATTGGATATGTGCCCGGTTGGTGATGGGCTTGCCACCTATCACATTGTGGGACTAAGTATCTTCGGCTAGTCAGAGGTAGTGTATTGGTTGTGTCTTTGCCTACTTCATCGAATATGGGTGTGAAGATACTTACTTACTTTTTTTACAAGAAAGGTAATGAACGAAATTTTTTAATTGTATTTCTGTCTACGCAGAGGTGCAACCTTTGCTTAATGGAAGACACCAAGTCCCACAATGTGATAGTTACCAAGCCTATCGTCAACTTGCCACATATCCAACGCGGCCAAAGTTATTTTAAAAAAAAATGAGTAAACACATTTTTTTGGTTGTTCGATCCGGGGTCGAACCCGAGACCTCAAGAAGTTAAATACAACATCGAACCGCTAGACCACAGAGACGATGATGCTATAATAAAAAAAATAATAGGTAAAAATAATAATATCACTTTTAGCACTTTTATAAATCACGTACTCAGGACAAATTTTCGCTGGATTTTTTTGTACCTCAGACGGAAGTTGAACCCATAACCGTCTTTGTGTCTAGGTGGAAATTTTGTTAAGTTAATTTTTTTCGAAGGTTCTTCCTAAAAACTTATATTACCAAATACGTTTTTAGTATTTAATATGGCCGTATAAAAATGCAAGCTCAAGTAATTTTAAAATGGCCAAAAATGACAAAAACTGCAATTCCTTTGAACACGCTGCCGTTATAAAACGGTAATGTTGGAAAGGTTATTTTATTTCATACGAAGAATCCAGTTTGCCCGGGGCTAAACTTGTCGCTCTCGGGTTAATGACAACTTCGCTTGATCTTTGTGTTTTAAAATTACGTTTTATATTAGTTTTTGTTCTATTTATACAGGATATATTTTGTCCTCTTATTTTTAACCCTACAGTGCATAGTGCCACATGTGGCACATATAAAAAAAATGTATTGAAATACTCGGATTCTTCGTAATTCATATAGTATTTTTTTTCCTTTTGCCATCTTATATAAAATAAAATTGGTTTTAAATGTTTGGGACTTATATTTTTGGAACCAATTGTAAAAGATTTTTTTTTATCTCAAAGAATCTACTTCTGAGGTATTGCTATCGATACTTCCTATTGCCATCGAGTCTGAATCTGAAAAAATATGCTCCATTAATCAACAGAAAAATATAAAAATGTTAACCCTTAACGGAAAAGGAGATGTGTTTAAATAAGTTTGACGAGTTTCTCTCTATGTGTATGTGTCTTTCTATATAGCTATGGTATCATAACTTTTGAACAGATGAATCGATTTCGATGCGCATTTTTGTTTTAAACGTGACGTTATTGAGATGATTCTTATTTATATTACATTTAGGTTTTTTTGGAGGTTATTTTTGTAATTTTCTATTTAGATGACATAATATTAAAATAGAGTAGTCTTAGGGCCGTTTGCACGTTCTTGAGTAAAATTTAATTTAATTTAGTTAAACTGTTAAATATAAAGTGAATTAGCTCTAGTCAGCTATGAAATAAAAGTCCTTGCGTTTCATAGTTTCATAGCAAGTGGTCTTTACAGAACATAATTTATTGTCTGAGTTAAACATGAGGAAAAGATTACATTATAATTATATTTTGTGCTATCGACCCGGCGAATCTTTAAGCTTTCTAAGTATCCAGGAACCCATAGAAGTATGCCAAAAATTTGTATGAAATTTATATCGCCTCTGTGGTGTAGCGGTCCAGGTGTTAGACTTGACTGCTTGAGGTCCCGGGTTCGATTCCCGGGCTGGGCAATGAAAAGAAAATTTGGTTTTCCAATTTTCTAATAAAAATAATGTTGCTCGGGATTGGATATGTGCCCGGTTGGCGATAGGGATCGAATAATAGAATTCTTGAGGTTAAGTTCAACACTGGACCGCTAGTTCACAGAGATATAATAGTAATGAAAACAAGCAGGAAGACGTTCAACATTGTTTTTGAGATAAAAAAAGCGAGCAAGCAGTAGGAAGGAGAGCAGTATCTCCTGAGGGTAAGAAAAAAATCGTGTTTTATAGTCGACACCAGAAAAGTAAAAGATTTGTTTTGTCCAGAGATTACAAAAATAATTGCGAAAATTTCCGCATAGTTACGAATGCATAGTGAATGACGTCATCGAATCATACTGGCGATATCGACCGGCTAAGCCAAATTTTCACTTGTTTGCTGTTCGAATTGCACCGACCACTCTGTACCTTTACTACGAAGTTTTCATTTTGAATCGAGTCGAAAGCAGGCTTCCGATAAAAGTATTATGTAAACGCCGGAATTTTCAAATGAACGAGTATTTTTTTTAAATTTAAATACAAATACAATTGCAAATGGTATTCAATTACAAGTAGTATTCGTTACTGAGGAAAGTAACGAATACACGTTGCCTATTGATACGAAAGATGTGTTAATGAAATGCTAGCCTGATGAGATGATGCTGGAATTAAATGAAATGAAATGAAATGAAAATTATTTAATTGCGGAATATGTGTGTTAAAAAGTTGTTATAAAGATATTTAAGAATACAACATATTCTACCACATTGTGGTGTGCAAATATTTAGTTAATTTTAAGAAGTTACATATTTCTATAAAAATGTACATTTAACTCACAGCCCTTATTTACATTTTAATAAACATTTTATTTATTTATGAACATAAGTTTCATAATTTGTTATAAATTAATTTAAAGGTAGATTAATTTTTAGTCATATCTACCGTACACTATCACCCTATGTTAATCCTTATACTCAAATGCGTTTTCCGATTACCGTATTTATCAAACGGAATAGTACGCGTCGGAATAGTATACGTTACGGCTGGAAATATGATAGTACCAATACGAGCGAATTTTCGCTAAACTCTAATATTCATATCATGAGAATTGACAAAAAATTACTTTGACAATAATGGTGTTAAGGCTTTAAATAGATAAATGACATTTTATCTTCTATTTATTACATACTAGCGGCCCGCCCCGGTTTCGCATGGGTATAAAATATACATATAAACGTTCCTCTTCATTCACTTGATCTATCAAAAGAAAACCGCATCAAATAACGTTGCTTAGTTTTAAAGATTTAAGCATACAAAGGGATATAGGGACATAGGGACAGAGGAAGCGACTTTATTTTATACTATTTGGTGATTATATACGACTAAATCAATATCCATAGTTATGTTATTAATACAAAGGTGTATCTGTTTGTGCTTTTTTAGCGGAGCTGTATAGCATTTGTATAATTTTTGCGTGGAGACAGTAAAGTAACCAGGATAGCAAAGACAAATTTTTATCCTTATATTTAGACGACAAACGTACAAGATTTAATTTAGACACATATGAAATATGTGGGCATAGCCGCCGGCAACATCTAGTTTAGTGTTTTATTCACGTTCACGTGCAGGTGTCGAGTAGATTATTCGAAAGCGCGAGATTTTGGTGTTTGTGATACTAAAATTGTTCTCTCCATGTTTGTTGTATTGGATTAAACTTAGATAACAGTTTTTACACAAAAAATGTGATGGTTTCGCTCTTATGCTTAAAATCATTTTATTCTTACATTATATTTTATTTTTTTGATCTCAATGAAATACGACCTCATATTTTAAATTTTGCTTTAAATTATCAACCTTCATCATTTTTTATGATATTGGAAGACAAACAAGCAGACGGATGGTAAGAAATTCACGCGACCTAGAGACATTAAAGGTAGTAACGATGCGTTGCCATCCTGAGGCCAGATGTTAGGCCTCGAGCAAAAGCAAGTTTACCGGCTGCCTTACCCTCCGAACTGGAACACGGCAACGGCGAACACTGACGTTATGGCGGCAGGAATAAGTAAGGCGGTGGTGCCAATCCAGGCGAGTCGCTGCGAAACTCTACCACCTAGTAGGATATCACGGTGTTAGAGACGGTAAGCTTATGCTCGCCTCTTCCTAGCTTCCTGGCAGGAAGGCAGATGGTCTATTCTGCAAAGGAGCCCGAAACAAAAAAAAAGTTTAAAGTTCAGTGGAATATATCCCTCTTAGTTATATCAGATTATGCCTCAACATTGAAAATTATAAACAGGATATTCTATGACGTCCCCTTTAAATATTAAAATTAGCCTTTTTATAAGTATTGCATTCTAAAAAACAAGCATGGAAAGTGAAAACCATACCAATATCGATCTTACAAGGATATAGACTATAATGCGGCCGCTCTTTAAAATCCAAGTCCTTTTTCACGTTTCCTTATTTAAATAAAAAACTATTTCCAGGAAAAATACGAAACCAATTTAAAATATAGAAGTCACAAGTCGTTCAATCAAGGTAATTATCATAGTACATAAGCAGCAATTTCCACAAAGACAAAACCATGGGAAACAATTGGTTTACAACTTAAAAACCAAGTAGTTTCTCTCTTTTGTCTAAAGTCTAGTCGATCATACAACATTCTAAGTAGATTTAAGAATAGAATAACCTTTGAGCTCTTTCTTACATAAAGGTTAAGGCTATTATAAAAATAACATAAAGCAATATCTCCAAGTGCAATCGTGATCGACAAGTGTGTTCATAAATGCGGCGATTATACGTAAGTGGTAGGACGAAACGGGAGGCTTAATAGAATCGGGGAGAAATCGATAGGGATCGACAGAACGACTTGGGGCGAGCTCTTTTAAATTGTGTCAAGTTTCTGCCGGCACTTTGCATTATAGGTACAGTCGCTCCCTTATTAATAAACATAGACTACAGTACTCCAACGTTTAAGTTGATATTATAGTCTGTATTACAATATCAAAGTACATACTCTGATCGTCTTACTGGGAAATACAGACCTAAGTGCTTCAAGGTTTAAATTTACAATATAAAAAAGTATCTTAACGCCCATATCCTTGTAGGATTAGGCAGAGCTACAACCAGGACACTTACGACTAACTGAACACAAAAAGTAACACATTGAGATAGGTGGCAAATTTATCGTCGTGCATATCCAATCCCGGGTTGTGTTTGTTTGTTTGAAAACTTTTTTCTTTTTAAAAAAATGATACAACAAAGTTACTACTTTGTTGCCCGACCCAGGGATTAAACCCGGCACCTCATGAGTCAAGTCCAAAAGTCCAACAACCAGACCGCTAGACTTTAGAGGTGATTGTTCAAATATACCCTATCACAATGTCAAAATACACATTCCATCTCTCTTAATAAGAAACGTAGACTAAAGTACTCCAAGGTTTGAATTCACATTGTAGTCGTTGTCACAGTGAGAAAGAGTACGTTATCCAACTGCCGCAAAAATAAACGTGGACTTAAAGGTTCTTCAAGATTTAAATTGACATTACTCTTAGGGCTGATTTCACCGATCATATCGAAAACAGAGTTTAATTAAACTCAGTGCAGTGTAAACGAGTTCAAATTTCGGTTACGATCCCGTTCATAAGCTACTGCAAGTACTCTTATCAAATAGTTTAATAACAAAATATTTGCAATAATCAAAATTTTTTTGACAATAAAATTGACAATATTGAAACTCTTGACAGTTGACTAAACGTTTTTTACATTAATTACGTTTAACTTTCATGGTGAAATCCAGCTTTAGTTTTACTAAATTGTAATAAAGATTATGGTGGTAATTTTGTTTCGCACTCACTAAACTAATTATAAGTTATCGCTATCTTTTTCTAACGCATGTAAAAGAAAGAGACAAAAACGTTTAGTGCAGTCAGATGTATTACATTTGTATGACATTTCTATAGATTTTTATTCTGCTCATCAGAAAATGTTGATTTAAAACGACAACTTGTCATATCTAGATTAATCCGACATGTCTACAATATTCTTTTTTTTAAATGGCAGAAATAGGTAAAGCGGTGGTAGATCCCAGATTAGGCTACCAGTTGCAAAACTTTTGCTTTCATTGAAACATTAAGAAAACGATCTGCTTGTTTCCTATGTTAATGTCTTCTCTAAAAGTCTTGTCTAGTCTAGTCTAGTTAAGGTCACGGTATTAGTGACAAATAGAGCACTTGGTAAAAGAGCAGTTTGAAATCAGAATCAGACTTAAGGCAACCTTTTTTAAATCGTATCAAGTTTTATTTGCATTTTATATACAGTCAAAATGCTATAAACTTGTAAGCTAAAGGCAACTTGTAAAATGCGAGAATTGGTTTACTCTGTTGTACTTCAGTGACAGTATAAGACCCACTTGCACGCTTCTAATTAAATATTTAACTCTGAGATAGCTTTTAACTTGAGTTTAATCAATATATTTGACAGATTTTCTAATTGTTTTTAAGCCAGGCCGCAAACGTACGTAAACGTGTAAATGGCCTTATATATCTTATTTTATTTTTTGCTTTTCACATTTTTGAAGTGAAAACTTCTGTAGCGGCGTTGTGCACTTTTTTTGGAATGGGTAAAATTTTCTGAACTCGCGTCAGGACACGTGATCTGATCAAAAATTCGTAAGACGGATGGAGAATAAACAGCCGACGCGGCGTAGGAGAGGAGGTATCCCCCTCAATTTTACAGCTCGGCGAAAAAGTATGCCGGCGCCTGCTGTTTCTTTTCGATGGCGAAGGGCGCTTGCGCGAATCTTCGTGTTGTCATCTTTGGGTACGATGGCGCAATAAACGAATATTGTATTGTACCACAAAAATGATAGTACTTCCATACTAATAATTAAAGCAAGTCGTGCAAAATTATTCCCTAACCATTCCAAAATATCAAAAATGCACAACGTTAACTTTCAAGTTTTCACTTCAACCGGCACTCCATGAGTGCAACCCGTCGTTTAAAAATATAAATAGACACCTTGATTAAAAAAAATGTCTAGGATTATCTTCGTCTGCTCATCTCTATACAGAATCTTGGCTATGCCCTTGGCTAGACGACAGGATTGTCATATTCTGAGTATATTAGCATATATTTTTTTAGAAGAGGAGGCAAACGAGCAAATGGGTCACCTGATGGAAAATGATCGACTCCGCCCACGGACATCCACAACACCAGGTGTATCACACATGCGTTGCCGACCTTTAAGGAATGAGTACGCTCTTTTCTTGAAGGTTCCTAAGTCATAATTGTTTGGGAATACCGCCCTCGGTAACTGATTCCACAAAGGTGTTATACGGGGTAAAAATGTTTTCGGAACCGCACAGTTGTAGATCGCCACGCATCAAGATGATAGGCATGATATCTTGAGCTCTGACGCGATTTCCGAAGGTGGAAATCAGCGGCTGGAATTAAACCAAACAACTTCTCAGAGCATTTGCCATGATAGAAGCGGCAGAAAACACTGAGTGACCCAACATCTCTACGCAACGCTAAGGAATCAAACCGATTGGTAACTGCCCGGTCATTGACAATTCGAATTGCTTTACGTTGAATGCGGTCAAACGGGAGGAGCTGGTACTGTGGAGCCCCTGCCCAGAGTTGAGAACAGTACTCCATATGAGGCCGAATTTGCGCTTTATATAGTTGTAAGCGATGGGTCGGCTTGAAATACTGTATCGCTTTACTGAGCACACCAAGTTTTTTACAAGCTATTTAGCCTTCTCCTCCAGATGACCACGAAATTGAACATTACTCGAAATGTCAACGCCGAGTATACCAATGCAGGCTGTGGCAGAAAGGGAAACGCTCTCAAATCGAGGAGATGCGACAAAGAAACTCTTTTTAGCGGAAAACGCACAAACTTGTGTCTTGTTTGGGTTAAATTGCACCAGATTCTGTTAGCCCTAAAACAAAATTTCAGACAAAATATTGTCAATTTTAGACACAAGTTGCTTCCGGCTCTCAATGACATGTTCCCGCGATATATTATGTCGGCCAAATTATAAGGCTTCTCCAGTAGTGTTACTTTAGTGGAAATCTATACTTAAATCCAAATAAAATTATTTAATTTGCAATTTCCTGCCAAAAAAATGTATACGTATTATGGCGTGACAAAACAGGCAAAATAGTGCGCTATGAATGAATTGGAAGCCAAAACCCCTAAATATCTAGCTCCACACAACACACCACTAAACTGTTTTATTAACATCAACAATACGCACACTATTAAAAACTCAACGTATGTTTTACTTCGTAACCGAAGCATCATCAGGAGAATGTCACTACTCTCTACGAAGGTCGAGCAGATACAGAATCGATTTTGGCTTCCGGTAAGTCCAATTCATTCATAGTGCACTTTTTTGCCTGTTTTACGTATGTTGAATTAAATGATTTTATTTGGATTTATCCTAACATAGTCACAGAATGAATAACAGCAGTAGTACTTAGTACTTACATGGTAAACTAAGCCTGGATAAAATAAAGCAATAAACAAAATTATGAAATCCAGACACTAACCCAATTTAAAACTTAAGTCAGTTAATTTTCTTCCCAAGTCACCGGATTATCACAGTGCCTACGTGACCTTAATTAAAAATCTTTAGGAAGTAAAAAATTTAATATATAATTAAAATATTAAAGGAAATATGTATAAAAGCTGAGAAATAGCAACTAAGATTAATACAGGTGGCTAAGCTTCGCTTGGAAATTAAAAGGTCTTTATTTAAAATAGAAAATGAGGTACGATGCTAGCTTTTGTCCTAACTTACCTATAAGTCAAAGACTAAGTTATTGTAGTTACAGAACACTCTTGTACAGGGTGTTGTGCATGATTGGACAAACGAAAAAAGAGAAAAGCTCGCATCTTTTGAAAACGCTTACCGGAAAATTGGTCTATACAAAGGTGTTTTTATTTTTTGTTAACTTTTAATTTCTCTTAAAATTAACTTTAACAGCCTGGCCACGGGAAAATCGCTAAAGCGAATATTCTCGTGGTGCGACTGCGCCTAGCGACTGAAAGAAAAGTATCGCAATGTTCTTAGCATGTCACGCACCGCGGCGACCAGAGAAGCGTCCGGCGAAATGTATCGAGCGAATTGCGGAGGCAAGTGGCGGCGCAGCGGGCGAGCTAAACAAACGTATGTATCAGTAAGGAGCAAGCCACGGAGTCGAGCGGCAGTTACGGCGAGTGATTAAATGAGTATAGTTGTTTTCGCCGCGAAAAATGAACACCGAGATTTTATTGCTGAAATACTAGCTGGAAATAATATCAAAAATAATTTTTACATTTGAAATTCTATTTGCATAGATTTTGTTCGCCAATTCAGGTTGATTATTAATAAGAATGTAATCGAAGGTTGCAATAGTCATTCTCGTAAATTTAAAAAGTTTTTCTGGATTAATTCTGATTTCTGTATTCCTCGTACTACTTGTAGAATTCTCCTTAGAAAAATAGACCTCCTGCCTTCCTGCAAGGTAGCTCGTAAAAGGCGAGCATAGGCTTACTATCACTAACACCGTGACATCTGACTAGGTGTTAAAATTTGCAGCGACTCGCCCGGATTGGTATCACTGCCCTCCCTATTCCTACCGCTATAACATCAGTGCTTGCCATTGACGTGTTCTGGTTCGGAGGATAAGGTAGTCGTGTGGCCTCACATCTGGCCTCAGGTTGGCGACGCACCATTACCACCTTTGGTGTCTCTAGGTGGCGTGAATTTCTTACCATCATAAAATTCGTCTGCTTGTTTGCCTTCTAATATCATAAAAAAGACAAGTCACAATGGGAATTCTTTACTGGTCGCGGCGGCGAACGCGACTGCCCGTAGCCTGCACACGGTGCCGCGCGAATTGTCGCCTCGCCAGACGCTTCGCCGTTCGCACCGCCGGTTCCCGTGGCCTAGCGGTAAGGCTAGATTTCGTTTCCGAATTTAAACGCGATCAAAACAATCTTATTATTCAATTGTAAAGAGTGTCAAAAAAAGTCTTTGACAATTTTATTGTCAAAGAAATTTCGGTTATCACTATATAGTTTAAATCGCGTTCTCTGTCCCTATGTCCCTTTGTATTCTTAAATCTTTAAAGCAACGACCCATTTTGATGAAGTTTTTTTAATAGATAAAGTTATTGAATAGGAAGGTTTATATGTACATTTTATACTCGTGCGAAGCCTGGGCAGGCCGTTAGTTGTAAATATGTTATTATTAAACTATTTTGGTAATTAGACTCTCTGGAGACGCGAATTAGAATTTTGCCATTAAAAAAAGATAAATTCGATAATAATCGCCTCTGTGGTCTAGCGGTCCGGCGCGCGTCGGACTTAACTTCTTGAAGTCCATGGTTTGATCTCGAGTCAGGCAACAAAAAAAATTAGCATTAATTGCGCATGTTTGTGTCGTTTCAAACGTTTGTAGGTAGTTTCTATACTGTTTCATAATTTTACTATGGTCGCACTTTTAAGTGCTTATCTGCAGGAAATTGCTAGTTTTTTAATTAATGACTAATTTATTAAATTAAATAAATATCCTTGGACAAATTACACAAGTTGATCTAACCACACAGTAA
The DNA here is from genome assembly GCA_002245475.1 of Calephelis virginiensis. Lineage (NCBI taxonomy): Eukaryota > Metazoa > Arthropoda > Insecta > Lepidoptera > Riodinidae > Calephelis > Calephelis virginiensis. Next base: position 1,497,804 of record NJDC01003027.1, read on the forward strand.
GCAAATTATATGTTTGTGTTATGGGAGCAAGTCAACGATACTAATACATAATACTTAAATAGATACCAGAATAAATTTAATAAACATCCAGACTCGGAAATGCAGACATCTAAATGTTTATCACACAAATGCCTGCCCACGTCGGGAATCGAACTCAGGTCTTGCGGTCGCTCGCTGTCGTTAGCGTGTACGCTAACCCGCGCTCGATAAGAAATTATTAATACGAAGGATTTCACTTGGTATCAGAATTTAAAGTACCAAAATTCTCAATATTCCTAAATACCCTTAAGAAATTATTTTACAAAAGACTTTTCAAACAAGTTAAGAGAGTTACTAATACTTGTCCCTGCTTACCCTTTTGTGACTTTTTAATTAAACTTTTAATTACTTTTAGGTTTAATGGTCTTTTATAAATTTAAAAATAATCACCGACATTCAAATATTGTTCTCGAATATTCTATAAGTTCAAATTAAAGCAACAGTTGTTAACAATCATAGACTCCACAACGTTTTAAATAATAATTTGAGAGCAGGGTGGCTGGGTCGGGCAACAAAAAAATTAAAAAATATAAATCTAAATAAAATTATTTAATTTGCAATTTTCCGCCAAAAAAAATGGATACGTATTATTGCGTAACAAAACAGACAAAATAGTGTACTAAGAATGAATTGGACTTACCGGAAGGTAAAACTCCCAAATACATCCAGCTCCACACAATACACACCACTAAACTGTTATACACCAACAATACACATACTACTAAAAACATATGTATCTACTCGACCTTTGTGGAGTGCAGTCGAATTCTCCTGATGATGCTTCGGTTACGAAGCGAAACGTACGTTGAGTTCAGTCATAAGCAATCCAGTCTGAGAAAACCGCTACATTCCTACTTTTGTTAATATTGAGGTTTAATATACACATGTCTTCAGCCTTTTTAATGTTGCCCTTTTTAGTCTGTTATGATGGTTAAGGGTCCTTCTGAGTCACAATCACTCACTTTAATACTTTAAATCACAACCAAACACTAACAATCTTATAAACCTAAGTAAACTGTTCGAAACATTTGTGCTATTCGAACCTTAGATCTTATAGATGCACAGATAAAGCAAACACTTTAGTACAATCATGTTGTCACAGCCATTTTTTGCTGAAGTAAAAGAGATAGCAAGGTATTATGAACTGTTTAGCGGCCAATGTTAATAATGTATCTCAATCTAATGGATTTCAAGCGGTAGCTGCGTATCCGGCGGCCTAAGTATCGCATACTTAATTGCCATATTTATCCTGTCCACAGTTATGTTATTGGCAAGCGATAACATAAAAATGGATCAAAATATCAACCTTGGACAGCAAGTTTTGGACTAGGATTGATTATTAGTATTGGCCGTTAGTCGCATGTCTCGATTACCCCGACTATCGGTAATGAGTGGTACGCTTAGCTGCGATCTGGTTAAAAAACTTTTCATTTCACATACAGCCATTTGCAGTATTTTATGATACAGCATTAAAAGATCTGCCGTATACCGTATTTTGTGACAAAGTAAACGTGGATTACCGTATATTACGGCAATTGCCGTATCAATAACAACACTGCCTGATTGTCACTCTACCTATCTCTTCTGGGTTATGAGCGTGAAGGTACTTATTTTTAAATTCCTTTTTTCAATTTATCGGTGTTACAAATCAGTTTAAATTTATGTTTAGATCTAGTAAATTATGTCCATTAAGTTAATACGTGTACCTGAACTGAGATAAACTTATAATTTGTCGTAGATTCAATAATACCGTAAAATTTCATTATCAGAGGACGGTTCGTGGCACTTCACAATGTCGAATAAGGTCAAATCAGTTTAAATTTAAAACAAAAACAGGATTCTACACAATACACGGTCTTGCTTGGGTAAAAGAAATGTTTTTAAAAAAGGAAAGATGTTTTTGGAAATGTGGTTGTTATACTGTCTGCGAGTGGAAAATAAATTGCCAACAAGAAGTAACATTTTTTTTTGTTTTCATGGCAAAAGCCATCAAACAAGCACGCGGCTGTTAATAAATTACCCGCAAGAAGCAATATTTTTATTTTCATGGCAAGAGTCTCCAAAACCGGATGGTTTTTATGAAAAGGGCAGTGAAATGTGGAAGAAACCACACGTATCTGCAAGGATCGTGGCATTTGTCACTTGTTATTCTCTGCCTACCCGTAAGGGACTTGGCGTGAAGATGTATTTATTTTGTGGTGATAATCGGAGGGTAAATAAAATATGAAAAGAAATTTTGGCTTATCCATATTAGGATTTCATATTAACTTTGAACTACCTTGACTTCATCGGATACAAACATTACTTATTGTAAAACCTGATAATATACTGACATAAACTACGTTTGTCCCTTTTTTTTCATTAAATCTTAGCTGCACAAACTTAATTATACAAAGTATTCTTGAAAGGATTTGCGATTATAATCGCCACGACCGGTTTTAACTATAATCACTACTTGTTGAGTTCGACTTCGCACGCTTGTTATTAATCTTGCTTTCCCATGGGAATCCTTGAACATTTATACATTGAACAATAAAAGAAAGTTCTTTTCGACGGGTAACAAACGAATGGATGAAATGGTAAGAAATATCAGAGAGTAGCAAATCTTCTCACTGACCTCTAAATATATGGACATGAAATACCTACAAAACAAACCTGCCATTAAAACAAAATATGGCAGGCGTTTTGACTAATAGTAGGCTGTAATCTGTGGTTCTGACATTACTATGGCTGTACAGAAAGAGTAATATATCGATATCGTTACATAATCTATTACTAGTGATCGATAGTTGAGTTTGGGTAAATAGATAAGAATTATTATATACCTACCGATTGAAATGGCTACTATCTACCTACTTACTTAGTGCTACTCAGTTGGCTTATAAATAGGGAAATGTAATGAAACGAAAGAAAGAATATGTATTTACTTTTCACCAACATATTTCTTCAAACTGTGGTGTGCAAATATGTTTATATTTATATAAGTTAAATTTTTATATTTATTACAAGATTCATTATTACAAAAAATGTGATTATATTACATTCAAATTACTTTCTTTACTTTAAAGTGAGCACTTGGACGAATTCTTATTACGATAGGCTGTGATTGATATTTTTAATGCCAATGGTATCCAGTGATGTGATTAATATTTTCAATGCTAATGGTATCTTGTCCAAATATTTATACTTATCTGGGAACGTAAAATAAAATATCGACAATTGTAATAGCATATTAATAAAATTTAAAACCAAAATATGGCGTACTTGGCAAGCATGAGGACTGTCAAGACGTTACTTCAAATTGACTCGAAAATGAGCATAGACAAAAATAACGTTATCTCTTTATTCGTGATGTCAACAATTGTTAAAAAGAGAGAAAGAGATGTTGTTTAGTTTTATGTCGATTCCAACGGCATTTATACAACTAAATTCCTACAGAAAATTGTTGCAATTCTTTATAGATTCCTATTTCTATGGTTTTTCTTAACGATTCCAACCAATACTGCTTTGTTTTTTTTTTTGAAAAGCTATGTTTTTTAATAAGTTTATAACCTCGCGGTATTACAACATTACCGGACTTGACACTAATTTGTGTTAACTTGTTTCAGGTACAAACTCCAACACCAATAAGAAATAAGCAAACAGAAGAAACGACAAAGCGCCTTTATCAACCCAATAGATTAAGTAACTAAGTTAAGAAATAAAATATCAAGTGCCAAGGTGCCTGTGTGACTGTGTGTGTGTCGACTTTTTTATACTTGTGCGTCTGTGTTTGGGGTTTTTGCGAACGTGTTTTTTGGATATTTGGGTATTATACAGTGAACAATTTGGGTGTTCAGGTATTTTGTAGACAGATTTGGGTGTTTGTGGGTACAGTGGACAGTGTTAAGGGTTTGGGTTGCTTATAATAGGCAAGATTGAGGTTGTGGCTGGGTGCGGGTGGGGTAGGCGGGCGCGTGTTCGGCCGCTGAGCGCGCTGAGCCGCGCGGCCGGCATGTTGGCGTCGCAGCGTTCGCAGTCTTGTAACGAAGAGGGCGCGTTTTTCGGCGCCCGCTCACTGCGCCGGCCGCGCGGCAAGGGCAGCGGCAGTCCTTCCTGCTAGGGGTACGCCATGTCGCTGCGCAGCCTGCATCGGCGGCTATCCTCCGCCAATAACACGTGAGTACATATTCGTATTGCATCATCAAAGGGATCATCAAGAAATCACTTTAAATTGACGCGAAAATGAGCACAGACAAAAAAAACGTTATGTCTTTCGGCATTCGTAATATCAACAATTGTTAAAAAGAGAGAATGAGATGTTGTGAAGAGAGAAAGAGATGATCATAGAGTTGCATGTTTTCTAATCGAATATCAATATACAAAATAATAGAATGAATATCGAATACAGAATAGAAAAAAAAATTTGGAAAGTTATTAAACTTTGTGCATAAATAAAACATTTTACTGTAGTAAGTTAATAAACCAGATATTTTAATGATTTTAACATTTATATAAAGATAATAAGAGTGTGCAATTTTGATCGTTTCGTTGGTTATTTAAAGTTGATTACACGCCTACCACTAACTATCCACAGGGTTTGGATTGGATTCCTTTTATTCGATTCGATGAATTTAGATGTGCCTATTTCTGCATAAGAAAGAATTTCAGTATTTACACAATATACAGACTATCCCAAAAAGTAGTGTCAAGAGGGATTCCAGATACAGGACTCCCATTGGGGAATCCTAATCAAACCTATGTATGTTCTGCGATTTTGCACAGTTTTGGAGTAATTCATTTTTTATGTGGTTTTGAGTATTTGACACCTAAACAACTTTAAAAATTTCTGGAAAAGTAAACAAAGTTTTAGGATTTTTATTTTTGTATCTGAGTATCTATGAGGTACCTTAATCTTATACCTTTCTTTTAAGCAGAAACTTAAAAGCTTCAGCTTTATAACTTTGATGGAAATTATGAAAATCTAAGTGTAAAGTAAAAATTATACGTTCTGAGAACTAGGACTTTAATTTACAAATTGAGATTAAAAATCTAAACAGGTTTTTTATGGGTTCTAAGTATGGCTCAAATCATTCCAAAGTATCACCTTTCATAACAATAAAATAAATTGTACTTAATGGGGCTATTTTTGCTAAAATTTTGCCTTCAAAGACATCAAGGTAGAAAATTCTTAAAATTACCATTTTGAATATTTTTTTGTTATAATGAATAATCCTTTAAGGTTCTTAACTAACTAAGTGATTGCAAGAAAACTAAAATTTAAGATTTAATAAAAATTAGAGGTTATTTAGGATTAACAATTAAAAGGAAAAAAATCGCCTTAAAATTATTTATTATTAAAAGTTTTCCAAATGTCGACCTTCGTGCTCGATACATATTCTCCATCGCCTTAAAAACTTCTTTTAGTCTTATGACAGTTCTGTTGTTGTAACATACATACGGATGATTTGGATACCCCAAGGGGTGCATCTTTGGAGTTCCGCTTGATATTACATTTTGAGACATCCTGTATATAGGTCATGAACCAAACCTGCCCTGAGTCCAACAAGTAGAAAACATAAATAATATAGTAATTGTAAAATTATTTATTTATGAAATGTCTCAGTAATTGTTAATAAATATTGTTCAAAAAGAAAGTGTCCATGATAAAGAGAAAAGTATTAATTGATTAGAGTATTTTAAACATTTAGTAGTATTTGTTGATTACAGGTCAAACTTCGTATGGTAAATGGTGCGCCTCCTTTGTGTATGAGATTATTTTATGTCATTTTTATAGACATATTCATTTACATTAAAAATTTGATATCATCGAAAATATTTAAATTAAACTGTCTCTACTAAATACAAATTATATACTAATCCTAATAAGAAACCTTAAGTAGAAGCGTAGGTCTTTGTATTTTCTTGTGTCTAAATAGTTTTAAATATTTTAATATTGTTGTTCTTATTACTTGCTCTAGAAGTTTAAATAATTTATATGAACATTTTGCTATTTGCTTCGGATATTGTAAATATATTCTGCTCTTATATCTACAGACTGCAGTATATATTGGGGCAATACGTTAGGCCAAACTATTGTAGTATCGAGGCCTTAACTATCTATCAGTTCATATTAAACCTCGATTAACTTTTTCTGACATTTATATTGGTCGCCCATTTATAGAAACTCGACCATAAGAACGCCATCTTCATTTCTCAAGACCAACTACTTTGTTTCCAAACTTTTAAGTGCGCCATCTGTGAACTTTTATCGTTATCATCAATATATTTGTTTACGTGTGTCAAATGCATGGTAGTGTTTTATTGGTAGGGTAATGTTTTATTTATTGATTTAATATACTTTATAAGCATTATTATTGAAAAATATTAGCGTTCTGCATTTCTCCTACACATAAACTATAAGCAGGTCAAATTTCATAATTTTCGTAAAAAGGGTTCTAAAGTTTTGGCATCACGTATTAATGTATAGATTATAGTTCATAAGGTATATAATTAAAGTTAGAGTAAATAGAGTTTTTGCTGCAAAATTTAATAATAATTAGGTAATGTAAAAATAAACTGTCGTGACTGCAAATTCTACATCCATCTTAATCCAAACGCCAATGCAGAATTATCAGTATGCCAATGTTTAAATGGCGTCAACTGAAATCTGTTACATTAGCCTAATACTCCCAAATACCTAATGTGTATCGGGGCTATAAAACTGCCATGTAAGGGGAAAAGTGAACTTAGACTTTTCTAAATGATAATTAAGTGAGTTTCAACTTACGAGTGTGATATAGTTTACGTAGTTCCTCGAGAAAGTAATAAAGATATCGTGTAACAGTAGTATGCCCTTTGCAAGTCTTTTATTAATTAACTAGCTGTTCCGACGAACTTCGTCCCGCCCGTTCAGTTTGTAAGGAAAAAATGAAAATGTCGTTTTTCCTAGTTTCCTCACTGTTGTAAGGGATACAATGCACCCCATGTCCTATTCCCTTTTCTAAACTACCTCTCCATCAATTTTCAACCTAATCGGTTACTATTACGACTTATCTATGTCAGAGAGATAATAATATCACACACACACGGGCCGAACGGGAACCACGGGACTAGTAGGCCGAGAGCTCACAACTTGAGGGTAGTTAGTGAATAATTCAGAAATATCAAACCAAAGCCGTAACGCCTGATCTAGTCGTACAACCACATCGTAAACCTCATAATAATAAACAATAGAGTACTCACCACACTGTTTACAAACATAACCACAATCACGCACAAACAACAATAGCGTACACCCATTTGTTACTAAACAAACCGTCAAACATTGGAGTAAGCCTGCTACTATGACAACACTACGTAAACACGTCACGGTGTTCGTGCTTACGCAAACGCTAAATCCCCGAAGGGGAAAGAAGGGCTTCACCCCGTCCTTCTTAACGTGAGTGCCGACCGAATAATACACCTCCCGAATGACCCACAACCCGGGCCCTAGATCATAATTGAGTTAACAATTACGATCTAGAATTATCTCTTTGCCATCCTATGACAGGGAGAGACCTATTACCAGTGGCAACCTCCGTACTGGACAGCGGTCCGAACATTGCAAGGCGTTCACAAAGAATGCCTCACGAAACATTCTCGCTTTGACTTATATAGCCGTAGCGGCCGATAAACAAGCTAATAAGACAACACCTGCAAGCGCACCTGCTACTGCACGTGGTGTTTACTTGAATCCTTTGAATGCCAATCTATATTGCGCTAGTTGCTACGTCAACTATACTAATAACCACAGTATCTAAGCCACGCATACGACCTTGCGACATATATATCGCCTCTGTGGTCTAGCGGTCCGGGTGTTGGATTTGACTGCATGAGGTCCCGGGTTCGAATCCCGGGTCGGCCAACAAAACAAAAAGAAAATTCGATTTTTTCAATTTTCTAATAAAAAAATGTAGTCCAGCAGATTCCGAGTCTGGGGTATGACATGTCTCTCGGACACTTGAATATCGATACCGTAACAGTAGACCATTACAAATGACAAATTCATGTACTAAAAAACTATGTAAGATTGATACAACAGTCACGTTCTGCACATTACGTAATGCTACTTTATGTTCTTTGAGGCATACGGGCTTGATAGATCACAGCCAACTTTAATTAATCAAAGGAATCAAAAACCAATACGATGTTTGTAGGAGAATCATCAAAACGACGAAAGCATCAGGGGCGAATATTCAATTACCACCTTAATCAAGATACAGCAAAAATGTATACCGAAGGTGAACTGAAAATGAACTTTATTTAGCTGTAATAAATTACAATTTTCTTTGTTTCGTCAAATTTTTTGGCATTAGAATTATTATAATGATTTTTCACCGATGTTTAATTTATGTGAGATGGTATGAACAGTTTCATGCGTTTGCTGCTGGCTATTTTGGATATTGTAGTTGATTAGGAAACAAAATGAACAAAACTTGAAATTAGCGTTCTGAATAAGAACATATTATAATATATAAATCATATTATATACCTAGAAATGCTAAAGAACGGTTCTTTGTCATTCGGTATTCGGTCGAATGTTGTAAATAGTTAATCAGCCAAATATCGAATATCAAATTGTAAAGTTACTCAGAAGTGTAATACATTTTTTATGTAGTATGCGAAGTATGCAAATAAATTATTATTATTTACACATTGAAGGAAAACAGTCAAAATACTATTTTTTATAGCGTTTGATTGCACTTTCATTATTACCAATAACATAAACCATACGTAATTCTGAAAATAGCCAAAAGAGACATTTACATAATTTATTGTACTTAGGCCGAGATAGGACGAAAATGGGCACAATATCCGGTATTAGGCAAAATCACTGTTCGTCATATTTACCATTCCAGTGCTACGAACTTATCTGTTTAGCAAACAGCCTTGCCTGTGAGAAAGATAGAAGGGAGGGGTAATAATAACAAAATAATAAAAAACGGCCCAGTACTATTACGTTTAAAAACTACGATTGTTGTGTGGGAGCCCCCTTTAATATTTATTTTATCGTTATTTAATTTTTTATTTTAAAAGGTAATATACAAGTAAATATTCTGTTAAAAATTTGAAGCGCCTACCTGTTACCGGTTTAATATTGAATAAAAAAATACGACAAAAACACAGTATGGGGACCCCCTTAATATTTTTTTTTAGTATTTGTTGTTATAGCGGCAACGGAAATACAATGTATGATGTCATCATTTGTGAAAATCCTAGCTATCACGGTTTATGAGATACAGCCTGGAGACAGACCGACAGACAACAGACAGCGTAAGCGTAGTAATAGGGTCCGTTTTTACCCTTTGGGTACGGAACCCTAAAAAGTAATTGTGCTAACTTCACACAGTGTTCATAACACAGAAATATACAGTGCAATTATGTTTTAACATCGCAGTTTAGTTCCTATTTTGACCACTGAAATGCTAAGTTGGTGACAATATTACAGTTTCCTTGTTTCTAAACGACCTTACAATCATAAATCTATTGTCTGTGCAAATAGTCTAGCGAAATAAGCTTAGAACTAATATAAACGAACTTTCACCGCGTTTAATTTATGTAAATTGGTATGACACTTTGAGTAATTTCATGCAATTGCTACTGGCTATTTGGAATATTACGATGGTAATATTCGTGAATTGGCTTTTTATTCTTACGCGTTTCTGGTGTTCCTTTCAATTTAAATGTTTTGTGCTTTGCAATTTGAAAATATGACGGGAGATATCTAAAGTCACTGCTTTTTTACATTTTTTCTTGGATTTTAAATAAGAAAACAAAAACAAAAATAACTGAAGTTACATATTATACATAAAAAGAATAACTTATTATATTAACTCAATTAAATTTAAATAATAACATAAACCTTTTATTAACATAAATCATAAATTTAAAGTTAAAAAAAATTACTACGTTAAAAACCGACTTCATAACTAAAAAGTAAAAGAAATAATAATAAAAAACTATTAAATTATCTTGGCACAAAAAAATAATCAGCACATATAAATAATAGGTAGTATATATTATTAAATCTTTATTATTTTTTACTGTCGAAGTCGTTTTTTTTTAAATAGCTATTTTAATTTAATAAATACTCTTTAATTTATTGCTGATCTGATTTAATTAAGTAAAAATAGACACCGGGATAGGTGAAAATAGATAAAAATGCTCGTAAAATAAAAAGTAATGAGCCTACCTGAATGAAATTTTTATAGGACAAATTCAAAACTATTCCGCATAAAACCAAAAAAAATTGCGTAAATCGGTTCAGAAATCTCGGCGAATTTGGGGTACCTACATACATAAAAAAGATATACCGGCCGAATTGAGAACCTCTTTCTTTTTTTGAAGTCGGTTAAAAGGGCAAATAATCTGCTACCGTAACCAATCAGTTCCAGTCCAGTGTAACCAGACAATCTCTTTTTATTATGACACTGGAAGGCAAAGAATCAGACGGATTTCCTGGTGGTAAGAAATTCACGCCATCTAAAGACAATAAGGGACGCCGCCTAGAGACATCAAAGGTGGTAATGGTGCGTCGCCAACCTGAGGCCGGGACGTTACGCATCAAGAAAAAGTAAGTTTACCTGCTACTTAACCCTCCGAACTGGAACACGTCAACGGCAAGCTCTGACGTTATGGCGGCAGGAATAGATAAGGCGGTGGTTCCAATCCGGGCGAGTTGCTGCGAAACTCTACCACCTATCAATCTATTCCTCTTCCACCTGTATCGAATCCAAGATACCAACGTCCTACTGTTGCACTATAATGGTGGGCAGTGAGTCGTCTAAACTGCAGCTTTTCTTTTGATGCCTTTTGCTGATGTGGACGTAACTATTGTCAGTAAGACTACAGACTACTTTTGTTTAAATCATTCTTTGTATAATTATTTTTTACTTTTCTAATGCATGAGTTTTATTCGGCTTTATCCCTACTACTGTTATAAATGCGAATCTAAGTTTATTTGTTATACTTTCACGCGAAATCTACTTGACCTATCATCATGACACTTTGTACACATATTTTTGGAAGTATCAAAAGTAAAATAGGATTTTTTTTAACGATTTAATAAATATCTATCGAGTGAAAAATAGTTAAACATAAATAGAGAAGTACACAAATTGAAGGTTTTATTTGTTTTAAGAAGTACAAGCTGTTTTTCGTCAATTAAATTTAAAAATGGCCAACCTGGGTTGGGTTTCTAATCACGTGCAATCATTAAAGTTGTTCTTCTTGTTAAGACCCTACGTTTCAACGAGAAGAACAACGAACAACTAAAGTCACCTACAACATAAGTTGGGAACATATGTTTCCAGCTAATCACTGAGGCTGTGGCGACAGAAAAAATTAAAGCTGTGGTACCACCATGGCCCACTTTATACCACCTAGCACTGGGGGAAGTCTAGTCACTAATTGTCAATTTAGCTTCAAGTTGGTCCAGGGGCTAGCATAAACGTCACCGCCTAACTACGAGGATCAGTTGGGATTCCAAACTGAGACAGATATTCGTTTAATGAACACCTAGACGTCTGTATTTCTAGGTCTGAGTGCTAACTAATTTATTAAACAACCGTATGACCAGCTTACTTAGATTAGATGATATGATAAATTTGTCCATGGATATTTATTTAAATTACGGTGTAGTAGAGTTTCGTAGCGACTCGCTCGGATTGGTACCTCCGCCTTAGCTATTCCTGCCGCCATAACGTCAGTGCCTGCCGTTGACGTGTCCCGGTTCTTGGGGTAAGGTAGCTGGTAATCCCGGCCTCAGATTGGTAACGCGCTATCAACACCTTTGGTGTCTCTAGGCGGCGTGATTTTCTTACTATCAGGAAATCCGTCTGCTTGTTTGCCTTTCAATATCATAAAAAAAGAAAGCCGAAATGGCGAAGACCTTTTTTTGTTATTGCAATATACATATTAGTATTAAGTAAGCATTTATTTAGAAATTAATTAAAAATATAATTATTTTAAGATCGCCTCTGTGGTCTAGCGGTCCGGGTGTTGGACTTGACTGCATGAGGTCCCGGGTTCGAATCCCGGGTCGGCCAACAAAAAGTGAATTGGATTTTTCCAATTTTCTAATAAAAAAAAAAACTGTTGGTCGGGATTGGAAATGTGCCCGGTTGGCGATAGGCTTGCCACCTATCACATTGTGGGACTTAGTGTCTTCGGCTAGTCGTGGGTGCCTTGGTTGTACCTCTGCCTACCTCTTCGGGGATATGGGCGTGAAGATACTTACTTACTTACTTTTTTTTATTTAGAATAGTTTATAATTTTAATTAAGTTTTTTTATCTCTTTAATCTTAAGCTTGTACACTGTCTACCTATTTTTATTTTGTATCGTTTTTCTCTATCTTAGGTTAGCTGTAAGATATCTCTTGTTAGAGATAAGCTCGCCTTTTGTACAATATTTATATTTGTATTTTCTTGTCAATTTTCTATTACGTGTACAATAAAGTGTAAAATAAAATAAAGAATCACCTTACGAGAAACAATATTTCTTAGAGTTAAAATTTGTCACAGTTATAATTTTATTCTGTGATTGCTCTCAAGCAACTCTGCTATTTCCAGCAGCTGATTGTAGTATAATCGCCGCTATTATGAACATTTATAAAATACTTTGGGATGTTGCGAAGTAAGAATTGCAGTATTCTTAAGCACATCAAGGACGATATTATTCAAGTAGTAGCCAGTGAATTCAAGTGCATGTGAAGCCCGGTTTTTATCCGGTTTATTTTCGGTTTTTATTTTCAAGCTCTTCCTTGTTTTTGCGTAATCATAATACAAGATAGTGACGCCCCAATTACATCACTGGTGTAGATAGGAGACAGTAATTGTTTTTTACTCGCGTCTGTAGTCTGGCGGTCCAGGTATTAGACTTGACTGCATTAGGTCCCGGGTCGGGCAACAAAAAGAAAATTTGGTTTTTCCAATTTTGCTAATAAAAAATGTTGCTCGGGATTGGATATTTGCCCGGTTGGTGATAGACTTGCCACCTATCACATGGTAGGACTTAGTGTCTTCGGCTAGTCATGGTTGTGCCTCTGCTTATCTCTTCGGGGATATGAGCGAGAAGATACTTTTTTTTACTTTGTCTTTTACCATCATTTACTATACACACCATTGATATAACTGGTGCGTCGCTATCTTGTGTTTGGTATCTTAGGCTACGTGTGCAAGTCTACCGGCGACAATAGCTTGCTTTGTATAGATTATTTATTATTTACCCCAAAAAACTGTGTCAATTTTCGTAATTTCTGCAAAAGTGATACATATTGTTGGTGGAATCAGCTATCATTTCGGACGCCTACAGAATCACAATCGACCACTAATAGTCTTTCATTATAGCTAAAATGAATTATTTTATCTCCCCAAGCATCCGAACCTTTTTCTTCTTTACTGCATATGTGTAATATAGATTTCCGTGCTTCTGTAGATACTGAATAACTATTTTTTTATGACATTGGAATGCAAACAAGCAGACGGATTTCCTGACATTCACGCCACCTAGAGACACCAAAGTTGGTAATGGTGCATTGCCAACCTGAGGCCGGGAGGTTACGCCTCTAGCAAAGGTAAGTTAACCAGCTACCTTACCCTGCGAACCGGAACACTACAACAGCAAGTATTGACGTTATTGCGGCAGGAATAGGTAAAGCGGTGGTACCAATAATAATTAATAATTGATAGAAGAAGGCTTTACTTTGCGGATATCCTTACTGAAATTCAAAATAAATTGTTTGATAAGTATCTTCAAGCCCATATCCTCGATGAGGCAGGCAGAGGCACAACCAAGACACTCACCCATCACTAGTCGAATCATAATAAAAATTACCACCTTGAAATCATGACATATTATTCTAAAAGATGTAAAGTGTATAGTGGATAAGTACAAGCGTTTACCTCAAAAAAGTGTTTATTCTAAAAAAAGGGACCATCAAACTTGGTTGGCTGTTGACCGAGTATCGCGTAACAAAAAAAACATACTGTCAAATTGAAAAACCTTCTAGTTTTTTAAAGTCGGTAAACAAATGGAATAGAATTTTAAACTTTTCTAAACAAAGTTGCTCTAAATATTATCGGAAGCGTTTCTTACCGGTTATACTCGTACAAGAACTTTTAATGTTTCAATTATGTAACATTTGTGTCAAACTCATAAAATGTTAGAGGTTTTTCATGAAAGCAATTTTGCAGTGTTATCGCTTCTGTGGCCGTAGAGAAACAAGAGGTATATTGTGAAATATTAGATTATTAAGTTTTATTTCAACAGCAGCTAGATTAACGGAACAACTTTTCTACTGACTTCAAATAAAGATCTCACTTTGAGTGTTTGTCTTTGGCAGCACAACTCTTAAACGAATAGATAGATTTCAAAACGGATTTTTTGTTTGAAAGCTGACGTGAACGATGCTTGGCTACATATCGTATATTTGTCTATGGTTATTGAAATTTAATTGTTTTTTTAAATTGAAATGAAATAAGAAAAGTGTCCTATTAGTTAATGGAATATGGGTTTTTAATGCTATGAAATAGCAGAGTACACGGCTCTCCTGATGGTAGGAGATAATCGAGGTCTATAGACACACAGTATCTTCACGCCCATACCCCGAAGGGGTAGGCAGAGGCACAACAAGGGCACCCAAGACAATCCAAAACACTAAGTCTCACAATGTGATAGGTGGCTAGCCTATCGCCAAACGGGCACATATCAAACCCCGGGCAACGTTAATTTATTAGAAAATTGAAAATATACATGTTCTTATTTTTTTGTCGCCCGATCCAAGGATCGAACCCGGGATCTCAAGACGTCAAGTCCGAAGTTAGACCGTTAGACCACTAAGGCGATAAGAGGCGAATAGAAGGGAGATAAGAGACGAGTGTCACCATAGATGTTATAGGTGCATCACAATGTAACGACATTTTTTTTTAAATACTCATTTGTTTCTTACCTAAAGGGTTTGACAGTTCTTAGATAAGATGATTCTTAGTCCATAGTCCTTAAAATCAAAGGATGGGTTTTGTACAAGGTTATTTATTTTTGATAGTTTACGTTAGTTCATGTAACATATTTAATTATTATATTTATTTGTTCTAAGTAAAGCTGTAATTTTGTTTTGTACATGATGCCTTCCATTTTATTTTCACAGTTCATTTTTTTTGGATTGGCTGGAAGAAATTTCTGTAATTAGAGATAAGCTCACCTTTTATGCATTTTTATTTTCCCTTTTTTTGTGATTTTTTGCTTTTCGTGGGAAATAAATTATTAAATAATAATAATATGTTTCATAAAATAAATAGCTAAAAATTACTCGTGGTATTAAACATAAAATATGACTATTATGTTTTTTCCGTGTAAGATAAATCTCTGTTGATGTCGGCTTTTGTGTTCGCTAAACAATGAACCCTGTTGTAAAATCTCTCGCTGTGACACGACAGTTAACCTGCACTAACACAGAGCTGACAACTTAATACCTGGATGTTCGACCATTGTGTTATCCCAGCAATGTGTTCTCTGAAACAGCTTCATTTATTTTAAACTTGGCTTTCAGTTTGATCTTAATAGATTTAGTATTTTCTATCGTGGGCACTTGGTAAAACTTATAAATATTTTTACTAGTACTGAAGTAGTTTAAGCTGTAGCCCTGATGATGTATAAAATGAAAGGCTATTAGATATCCATTTATTATAAAGTATAGTATCTTCACGCCCATATCCCCGAAGAGGTAAGGCAGAGGCACAACCAGGGCACCCACGACTAGCCGAAGACACTAAGTCCCACAATGTGATAGGTGGCAAGCCTATCGCCAACCGGGCACATATCCTATCCCGAGCAACATATTTTTTTTTATTAGAAAATTGGATTATCTAAACTCTATCGCCTCTGTGGTCTAGCGGTCCGGGTGTTGGACTTGACTGCATGAGGTCCCGGGTTCGAATCCCGGGTCGGCCAACAAAAAGAAAATTGGATTTTTCCAATTTTCTAATTTAAAAAAATGTTGGTCGGGGTTGGAAATGTGCCTGGTTGTCGATAGGCTTGCCACCTATCACATTATGGGACTTAGTGTCTTCGGCTAGTCGTGGGTGCCTTGGTTGTACCTCTGCCTACCTCTTCGGGGATATGGGCGTGATGATACTTACCTACTTTTTTTTAGAAAATTGGAAAAACCCAATTTTCTTTTTGTTGCCCGACCCGGGATTCGAACCCGGGACCTCATGCAGTCGACTCCAACAACTGAACCGCTAGACCACAGAGGCGATAGAGTTTATCATAAAGGACTATTTATATATCTACTCGTATATATCTAAAAAAGTCATGTTAGTTACACTATTTATAACTCAAGAACGGTTACACCGATTTGGCTGAAACTTGATGGGGAGGTAGCTTAGAACTTGGAAGAGGATATATTCTTTACCCTGTTCGAATTCGAGGAAACTAGGAAAAATAATATTTAATTTTGTCCCATACAAACAGATTGGATGGAACGAAGTAAATATATCTGGACAAATTACACAAAATTACATAACCCTAACGTAAACAAATTATATGCTTGTGTCGTGGATGTAAGTCAATGATTATAATACGTATAAATGTGTAAATAGATACTAGTGTAAAATTAATTAATATCCGAACTCGGAAGTACATAAGTCTATGTTCATCATGTAAATCTGTTGTCCCGTCGTCGAGAATTGAACCCGAGCCTCACGGTTTTTCGGTGGAATTAGGCGTGAACAAATACGTTTATTTTTCTGTAATTGCAAAAAAACTCAATAGCTTTAAGTTTCAGATTAAACTAATCGTCGCTAATAAATAAAATCGTCGCTTGTAAATTATCAAAACATAACCATCGCCTCTGGCACCATAATGTCATTGCTCACCATTGTCATTGTCAAAAGTGTTGAGCTCTTACTTAAGAGATAACACACTGTTACCACCCTTGCTGTCAGTACTGTTATATCGCGTTTTGGCTGCAAGATTAAAGTAGCTGGAAGACTCTCACTCATCATCCCAGCTTCTGGTTGGGATTGCAACATTACCTTCTATCTATATAGGTAATACTCGTTTTGACAAACTGGAAATTCATTTGCTTGCCTATTAATGTTTTTTATTTATTTCGCTTTGTCTCTGCTTAGCAATGTCTCAAAGATGTGACATAGGAGTTAAACAGAGGTCAATGAGTTAAACTATTAAAGACAACTGCTACTAAGCTGACAGCTTTATTCTTCGTGTGTTTCAGTTTTATATTATCTGTGTAAAATATGTTTTGCACTGAAATGAAACAGTAAAGAAACTAAAACTAATTTTAGTAGTAGCTGTGAAATCTTTACTTTGTATGTATTAAAAATCTTTGACAGTAGCCCAATAAACGTATCTAACTATACCTAATTACAACTCATAACTAAGGGCTGATTTCACCGATCATGTTCGAAACCGAGTTTAGTCAAACTAAATTTAGTGTAAATGAGCCCGATTATCGGTTATGATCTAGTTTATAAACGAATGCAAGTACTCTTTTAAAATTAACAAAATTCTTATACCCATCACATGAGAAACTAAATAACATATAAAATAGTTTAATGATAAAACATTCAAAATGACCAAAATTTCCGGGTTTGGGTGTTTATTAAATTTATTCTGGTATCCATTTATGTATTTCTATGTATTAGAATTGTTGACAAACACCCATATCACAAGTATATAAGTTGCTTACTTTAGAGTTAGATTCAATTAGTTTAATTGTTCAGGGATGTTTATTTTTGTTATTTAGGTTTAAGTTTTATAAAACCAACCTTTTTTATATAAATTCCCTTTACTTTCATGTTTGAAGTGTTATTCGTCTTCTCAAGGACGAAAAAAAACATTTTGGTTATACATTAGATTCGACAAACAGAACCATTGACACTATGATGTAAGCTCAGATTTACTTGTGACAAATTTATTTGTGGTTGTATCTCGTTCGCCTCTTTCATTATTTACTGAATGGCATCCTTTGCCAATAAGCGGCTCGTGCCAAAGCGGTGCAATACAAAGGTGACCGTCACTAAACGAATGGACTATTAGCTTATAGCTATAAAAGTAGCTACTGCATGTCCTAGCCCTAACAAGGAGATTTCTTGTTTTCGAATAGTTGAGTCGAAAGTTCTCGACTAAGTTTAGGTCTGCGAAGGTGTTTATTCAAACGAAGATTTCATGAGCATTGCCAAAAAAACTTACTGTCATTTTGAATAAGAAAAGAAATCAGCATGTTTTATCCATTTTATCTAATTTCTTGATGGCAAAAAAATAAACGTCACCTTAACGACATTGAAGATGTTGCATTGAAAATCTAAATCAGAGCTGATCATCTTACGTTAGTTGGTTTCCCAGCTACTCTCCAAAACGAAACGCAACAATGGCATTGACGTTTTGTCTATTAAAGGTAAGAAGACAAAAAAACAAATACAAACATAACAATAAAAGAAAACAGTTTACAGGCATTGATATATTAAACTAAGTAGAATTGCATATCAAACTAGCTGCTCCGGCGAACTTCGTTTCATCCGTTAAGTTTGTAAGGGAAAATTGAAATATTGTTTTTCCTAGTTGTCTCACAGTAGAACGGGATAAAACCTACAATTAAAATACTACAAGGAAATACAAATCTGCCATTTTTTATAAAATTAATAACTGACTAAACGCACTGTACAAAATGTGATAAAAACGATATTTAGAAAATTTGTGGTGTATCGCCTTTGTGGGCAACAAAAATAATTAGAAAATGTACGTGGTTGTGTTTCTGCCTACTACTTCGAGGATATGGGTGTTTAAGATACTTTTTTTAAAAAAATATTATGGTATGGTTAATATTATGACTACCACGAAATTATGATCTACCTTTCGAAAAAAGAACCAACAAAGTCTGATCATTATAAGCAATCTTATAACATACAAAAAAAAAGTTAGAGTGGAATTGGAAACCTCTTCCTTCTTAGAGCAGGTCTAAATATATAGTTCGTTTACTGCATGTCACAACTGAATTCCTGAGTTCCAGTACTTGGCAGTTGGCATTACGCAAAGGAATGGATTTCTCTACTACAAACAGTTTTCAGTACTATGTAATCTGGACGAATTTAAAGTAAGAGTGAAAAGGCTTCTTTAAGTGAGTGTATCTCTAGCTTAAACTTTGTCTACGATTTTCATCAGGCCGGTTTCGGCTGGCGGGACGTACATTAGGCTACCCATTATAAAAAAATAGGGTGAATGTATGAATTATATGTATAAACCAGCTGACCCAGCAAACGTCGTATCGCTTGACGTAGCTTTGATAGTAGCGCAGTATATCGGACCCAATGTGAAACATTCCAAAATATACAACTACTTATTATTAAAAAAAATAATTTAAAAAAATCCACTGGACCAAATCTAAACCATTCTCGAATCCCCTTGAACATACACAAAAAGTTTAATCAAAGTCGCTCCAGTCGTCTAGAAGGAGTTCAGTGACAAACACACGAACACAAGAATGATCTATAGAAAGATCTCTATAAATGGCTACCCATTTGACACTAAAAAAATATACCGTATACACTTTTTTATTTAATTTGAAATTTCCCGCCAAATCGTAGCATGACAAAATAGGAAAAGTTGTATTGTATTGGACTTATCAGAAGCCGAAAATCCCAAATATGTCCAGATCCACACGACCCATCACACACTCACACACTCACACACACACACACACACACACACACACACACACACACACACGCACGCACGCACGGACGCACGCACGCATGCACGCACGCACG